>BJCM01167971.1:0-40124 GCA_018326385.1 Flaveria bidentis | reverse complement strand
GTACCTTGATTCTGATCTTAATGTAATATGTCTTTATTGTCTTACACTTATGTAATAGTTGGGTACTTAATGAAATGAAAATGTTTGGTTGTGTTTATAATGTTTAATATTTCATTAATGAGTTGTTTAACGCTTATCGAATTGATTATATAGGTTTGTGGTTAATTGAACCAATATAAATAATGTAATGATAATTAATACATTCAAACTTAGTAATATGAAGTTATCATGCGAATGGCCCATGCTAATGGACCATATGCATGAACATCTTCATGTGAATGACTATGTCACACGACTAAACCAGGAGATTGGATTAGTCGTATGATTATAACATGAGATTGACTCAGTCGCACGACTGAACACCCAGTCGTGCGAATGGATTAACCGCATGGCTCAATCGCACGACTGAACCATGCTAATGGTTCAGTCGCCTGAATGAGCAACCCTAACCTATAAATACAACCTAATTCGTAGAAAAACTTAAGCATTGAATCCACTTCGACTCTAGACGTACCCTAGCCGTCCAGAAGCCTCTAAGTTCGTACTCCAAGTTCATAGAACGCTGTAGATCAATTCCTAATCGATTCTTGACGTTCGTACTCCAAGTTCATAGAACAAGTTCTTCCGAAGCCATTTAACCTTCGAAAGACACTGCTATGAACTAGTAGACATAAGTATAGTATCTGACAATCCGTTGCAGACCTCTGAGATACTGCATGGCGCTTTCTCTAAAACCATGTAGCTGACCTTACTTTATTCTACTATTCATCTTTTGTTAGATAGAACAGTTGCCAACTTTAGTTGGTGACAAAAGGTAAGTTATGGACATGTCATCACTACCATATCTTAGATAAGATATTATCTAAGATACCTTAACTTTAGCACTGTAGTATTTGCTTTAGTTATAGGATCCAAGCCGGTATCAAAGTATATCTGGCTGTAGGTAGTATTATATATAGTTTCTCATCTTAACTCATAATCAATGCTTGTAAGAGTCTTGTAACATTCTGAATTGAGAAGCAATATATGCAAGTACCTTGAAAATTATCTTTCTGTGTTCATTACTTATTATATTCTTATCAACTCTTACAGACTCTGCCTTCATCCGAGTGTAGTTCAAGTGAGTTTTGAGAGAATAACAAAGTGTTAAGTAACATAAACCAATCCTGCAATTGGTATCAGAGCTTTTTAGGCTCTTTATTATGAGATATTACCATCCAAATCAACCTGTTTTTCACTCCTCCTTACAACTCACTCAAAATGGCCCTGAACAAGTCTGATGTAGAGATGGGAACTATGACTAAAGCTCCTATCATTACTACTATAAACTTCAAGTCTTGGAGCAGACGCATAGAAGGCTTCATCAGGTATCAAGACAATAGAATGTGGTATTCCATTGTTAATGTACCATATAAACCCAAGGTGGCAGCACCTGGTGGAAATGGTGCCATGATAGAGAAGGTTGTTGAAGATTATTCTGATGAGGACTGGAAGAAGATGGACATTGACAGCAATGCAATGACTATTCTTATGAATGCAATACCTAACTCCATCATGGTGGGGTTTGAGCATTGTAAGTCTGCCAAAGAACTGTTTGATACACTTGCTCAAATGTACTTGAGCTCCAATGACTCCAAGAAGGACTCACTGAAGCAGTAGTTCAAGAACTTCACCTATATTGCTGGAGAGTCTCTCAGCCAGCAGTATCTCAGGTACATGGATCTTATTTCTTCTCTTTAGTCAGTGGAATCACTCTTGAACTCAGAGACCTCACAAGAAAGTTCATGAGTGCTCTTCCAAATGAGTGGACATTCTACTATGTTTCTATCAAGAGGACAGAGAATTTAAACACTCTCACCATGACCGAACTCTATGGCATCCTTGATGGTTACCATCTGGAGATGGAGAGCAAAAGGGGCCATCAAACAAGCAGACCCATGAGTCTTCCTGCTAGCGATGCTTTAATGGTTGCTAAAGGCTCAGGACCCACACAACCTCAGCACTATCTGACTTACAACGAGCAGCCATCCTGCTCATCTAGAACCTATATTACCTTCTCTGAGACTCCAAGGTCTCAACAGACTCAACATAGTTCCTCTCAGGACAACTATGCCTTTGTCTCTCGAAGTGGACACTCTAGTGATTTTCAATACTGCTTTGATGATCTAGAGTGCTTCAGTCCAGATGATATAGAATATGTGGACATTGTCCAATAGATGGCTCTTTTAACCTACAGAGCGAAGAAGTTCTTCAAGAGAACTAGAAGGTAATTAACTCAGAACCCAACCAACAACAAGTTTGGGTTTGACAAAACCAAGGCCAAATGTTATAACTGTAACCAACTTTGTCATTTTGCAAGGGAATGCAAGGCTCCCAAGACAAATCCGGTAACCCCACAAGCCTCCACATATCCCTCTACATCAAAGCCCATTGGAAAGTCAACTAAAACAGCTGCAATGGCTCAAGAAGTTGACTGGAGCTTCATGGTACAGGATATGACTCCTGCTCAAGCACTCATGGCAGGAACATATGATAATAAGGTATATGAACATCTTCATACTCCTGCTTGTATTGCTAAGGTTAAACAATATCAAGACTAAAATATGGAAATTAAATCTGATATTGAGTCTTTAAATATCTTGAAATCTGATTTTAAAAGGGCTGAATCTGACTATCAAAGAAAAATCGAAGAGTTGGAGAAAACTGTGTCCTTATTAAAACATGAACACACGAACTACAAGACTCAAATAAAGGATTTAATATCCAAATTGTCTGAGGCTCAAGCCCAGCTTGTCACTGCTAAGGCTGAAGCCAGGAAGAATGCTATCTCTGAGCAAAACTTCCAAGCTATTATTGCTTCATCCTCCTACTCAAAAATTTGTTATCAAAACAAATAAGGGTTGGGGACCAATGAAATTTCTCTACCACATTCTAATGAGTCTATTAGACAACCTAGATATGAGACTGAAGAGCAAGAGGTCCCAACTGCTGACCCATCTTCACATGAGTTAAAGAATGATGCAATAATAGTGGCCACCACAGGGAAGAAACAGGTAAATCAACCTACCTCTCCTAGTGAAATCCTTATCACCAAAGCCAGAAGAAGCAGAGCTAAACCTACAAGAAGAACTACAAAGAAAGTGGCTGAGACTAAGCTGATGATTGACCCAAAATAAAAGGGTGTATTCATCTCAGCTAGATTCCAAGTGGTAGGTACTTCTGATTCAGGAAAGTAGTGTAGTACCAACACTCCTGTCCTACCAAACGATCAGAAATTAAAGGGAAAGGTTTATGATGAAGAGAAGAAGCCCAAGAAACAAAAATCCTCACATTCCCAAAAGACTAACATTGCATGCATAATGTGAGGTCTGCAAAACCACATGGCTAAAGATTGTTACTACAATCCTTCCATCACACATTATTCAAATAATGTTAGAAAAGAAGGAGTGAGGGAATGTTTCACATTTGGACCTTATCAAACAGTTCAAGTGATGAAAAAAGGGAAAGCTAGTTTCCGTAGCAAGGTTGCTTTCGGAAGAACATCCTTCTTCCGAATGGAAAATAGCTTCGGAAGCTAAAGTTGTTAAAATTCAGAAGAACAAGAAAGTTCCCTTGAAACCATCAAAGAAGAAAACTGGTTCGGACGAAAAAATGGTGAAGGATTCTTCCAAAAAGAAAGAAGCTTCGGAAGAATGCCATGCTGCAAAAGCTTCAACAGACTCATCCTCTTTGATCAACCAAAGGATGGTTTGGAAGATCAAGAAGGATGTTGCAGCCCAAACCTCTTCTTCAATGACATCCATTGAACCCCCATGTTTAACTTTTGGTTCAGTTACTATCAATGGAAGAACCCAAGACCAACAAGGATTGGGTTTCTAATCAAAACTAATCATCTCATCTTATGTGCAGGTACATCCATATGACAAAAATAACAACATTTGGATTGTGTATAGTGGATGCTCCAGGCACATGACAGGAAACAGATCTCTCTTTTAACAATTTCAACATTATGATGGAGGTCTCGTCTAGTTTGGAGGTGACGCTGGAGGATATATTTATGTAGAAGCTTACCAATGGAAAATTAAAAGTTGACAAAGATCACTTTGTCAAACAACTTGAAAACAATCTGTTAAGTGTTTCTCAGTTTTGTGATCAAAAGCACCAAATGCTTTTCACAGAACATGAGTGCATTATCCTCAAACCATGATGACAATTCCTCTGGAAATGGTGCTTCTTAGATCTCCCAAGAAAGGGGATATGTAGAAGCTTGATATGAACAATGCTCCCCAATGGGTGAAATATCATGCTTTCTTTCCAAAGATGACTGTGATGAGTCAATACTATGGCATAAACGAATGTGTCATGTAAATTTTAAGACAATGAATAAATTGGCTAAATATAACTTGGTACATGGTTTTCCTAATAAGGAATTTTTCTATAAAGATAACTGTGTTGCATGCCTGAAAGGGAAGCAACACAGGGCATCTCATAAATCCAAAACTGTTAACTCCATCACTACTCCATTACAATTATTGCACATGGATCTATTTGGTCCCACAAGTATAATGAGCATTGGAAGGAAATCATACTGCTTTGTGATAGTTGATGTTTTTACAAGATTTACATGGGTATTCTTTTTAAGAACTAAAGATGAAACTGCTGAAACATTAAAATCTTTTATTCTTAAGATAGAAAATCAACTTGATCACAAGGTTAAGATAATTAGAAGTGATTAAGGGACTGAGTTTAAGAAATTTGTTCTTGACTCATTCTGTAACTCAAAAGGGATTGCTAGACAATATATTGCTCTCAGAACTCCACAACAAAATATTGTTGCTGAGAGGAGGAACATGACATATTGAGGCTACTTGAACTATGTTAATTGATTCAAAACTACCTCTAACATTCTAGGCGGAGGCAGTCAGCACTGCATGCTATATGCAGAACAGAGTTTTTATAGTTTAGCCACATGGACAAACCCCTTATGAGCTATGGAACAAGAGGCCACCGTTCATTGGCTTTCTAAGGTCCTTTGGCAGCAGGTGTACCATACTTAACATAAAGGACAATTTGGCAAAGTTTTCTGAAAAGTCAGATGATGCTATCTTTGTTGGATACTCTTCTAGCTCAAAAGCTTATAGAGTATACAACATCAAGAGTCGACAATTTGAGGAGTCATCCAATATAGTTGTTAGTGAGCACACTCGTTGTGTTAGGGGGAATGGACCTGACCATATTTTTGACTTAGAATTGTTTCCAAACTATTCTAAATCATCTTGTGAGAATGTTTCAGCTGAAATAGGTACTCAAGGAAATCCTGAAGATAATCAATTGTTTGAGTTACCTAGACCTATTTCAAGTTCACCAAGAGCTACAACAAATCAAGCTTCCACTATTGGCAGATCTGACAGCATAAGCAACTCAAGAAATAGTGAAGCTTTAACCAGGGAATCATCTGTTGTTCCTCAAAGTTCATCAGCTGATCCTTCACAACACCAAGCTGATGGAAGTAGCATCTTGAAAGGACAGAAAACTGTCAATGTTGCTTCACAGCCAACAATTGATGATGTTTCTCTTTCATTCAATCAGTCCTCATTGAATGAACTTGAAATAACAGCTAGACAAAGTGTCCTAGCTCTTGAGCAAAATATGTCCAATCTGGATCTATCTTTGTAGCTAGAAGTGGTTCCTTGTTTAAGGATTCATAACACTCATCAAGCTAAAAACATTATAGGGGATGTCTCTGAAGGTGTGAGAACAAGAGGACAGACTCATCATGGGAATGACTGCTTGTACTCATGCTTCTTATCTCAAATGGAACCTAAGAAGGTGGAAGATGCCTTGAAAGATAGTAGTTGGGTTAAATCGATGCAAGAGGAGCTGCTTTAATTCAAAAGACAAAAGGTTTGGAACCTATGTTCGCTACCATCTGGTCAAGTACCTATAGGAACCAAATGGGTTTTCAGAAACAAAAGAGATGATAGAGGCTTGATTATCAAGAACAAGGCAAGACTAGTGGTTCAAAGATACACCCCAAGAGGAAGGAATCGATTATATTGATGTCTTTTCACCTGTTGCAAGACTTGAGTCAGTTAGGATCTACCTTGCTTATGCTGCATCCAAGAATTTCACTGTCTACCAACTTGATGTCAAGTGTGCCTTTCTATATGGGGATATAGATAGGGAAGTCTACATGTGCCAACCTCCACAATTTGAAGACCCACAGCACCCCAACTATGTGTGCAAAATGGATAAAGCTCTATATGGGTTGCACCAAGCACCAAGGTTGTGGTATGAGACTTTGTCTCAGTTTCTTCTGAAGAATGGTTACACTAGTGGTACCATTGACAAGACTCTTTTCATTAGGAAGTCTAGAAAGGACATTTTTCTTGTTCAAGTCTATGTTGATGACATCATATTTGGTTCTTCAAATGACCAAATATGTTAGGACTTTGAAAGCATTATGAAGAAGAAGTTTGAGATGAGTTCCATGAGAAAAATGGACTTTTTCCTTGGAATTCAGGTGAATCAATTGAAGGAAGGGTTCTTCATCAATCAATCCAAGTATGTAAATAACATCTTAGAGAGATTTAAGATGAAAGACTGTAAGCCAGCCAAGACACCCATACTCAGAAACCATAATCTTTGTCCTAACCATGAGGGGGATGATACTGATTAATATCAGTATAGGGTAATCATTGGTTCTTGGATGTATCTCATATCCAGTAGACCTGATATCATATTTGCCACTTGTATTTGTGCAAGATATTAGGCTGCTCCAAAGTTGTCTCACCTAGGTCTCTGGTATCCAAGGAATAGTGATTTTAATCTCTATGATACTCTAACAGTGACTATGGTGGCTGCAACATTGACAAGAAATCAACATCAGGAGGATGTCAATTTCTTGGTAGAAGGATCATCTCATGGCAATGCAAGAAACAATCTTGTGTCTCTACATCAACTGCTGAAGCTGAATACATTGTTGTTGCTAGTTGTTGTGCTCAGCTGTTGTGGATTCAAAATCAGATATTAGACTATGGATTTAACTTTATGAGCACCCCTATCCATATTGACAACAACAATGCTATCTCCATCACTGAAAATTCAGTGAAGCACTCCAAGACAAAGCATATTGATATCAGGTATCATTTCATTAGAGATATTCATGAGAAAAATCTGATTAAGCTAATCAAAGTTGACTCAAATGAACAATATGCTAATTTGTTCACCAAAGCTTTTAATGAACAGAGATTTAAGTATCTCATAACAGCTATTAGGATGATAAACATTGATTAGATTACTTCTTTTGAAAAACCTTTTTAATGTGTAATGTCTTATGTCAATACAATCTAAGCCCTGTTACAAAAGGTCTCTCTTAAAATTTTCTCTAAGTATAAATCCTTCCGAAGAGAAATTAACCTTTGGAAGATATCTTGCATAACTTCCAAAACAAAATTTCTCCAAGGATAATTTTCTTCTCGGAAGAGTTTTTAGTCTCGAAAGAAGCGATAGATTACATATCAGATCCACTTCCGAAGCTTATAAAACTCTCCATTCAGAAAGCAACGTTTACTCTCGAAAGCAAGGATTTGCCTTGGGCCCCACACTGTAAGAATTTACTTCAGAAGACAAATTACATTCGGAAGTGATTTATATTCGGAAGAGAGATTTTAATGTGTAATGGAAATCTCTTGGGCCCCACACTGTAAAAAGTAAATATTTTGTTAATTATGTCGGATTATTTAACTGAATTTAAACTTACCGCCACTGTCATTTCATCCACTAAAACATCCCATCACCTTATCCTAACCCCATTACCGCCATTTCACCCTCTTTTAAATAATCCCGACTATTCATTTTCATCTTCTTACCTCAATTTTACCACACTAAAATTTTCCTTCACTCCCAATTCACCCAAGCTCAAGCTCTATCACTTTCACCTTTCTCAAATGGCACTCAACCCCCAGCACAACCAAGTCACAATTCTTGATTCTTCAAGAGATGATGACTTCTCTGAAATTATCTCCTTTCTTACCCAATCAACTTATTACACTGCTCTGACCATTAACCCCACTATTTATTCCAACCATATGGCCGAATTCTTGGAAAATGGTCAGATTGAAACCCTAAATGGGAATCGTGTAATTTTTTCGAGCATCTGTGGCCAAGAGTGGTCATTAGAGAACAACTCATCAGGGAGCATCTGGAACTTCATGATGAGGGAGCACCCATAGAATTTCCCAAAGAAGATTTGGACAACACCTATATCCAAATGGGATATGGTGGAGACGTCAGCAGATCAACTGTCTACAAATTCAACTTCTCTTACAACTGGAAGTTTCTGCTGCATGTTGTTCTTCACTGCCTGTCCAACAAATCTGGGGGATGGGATCAAATTCCTTATGAACTAGGGTGTTTGGTTCATGGACTATGAGAAGCCTCATATTTAACTACTCCAGATTTGTGTTGACTAACCTCATGGGAAATCTCCAAAGGGAAACATTCTTTATGTATCCCAGATTTCTCCAGCATATAATCAACTGTGAACTGGACAAGAGTCAGCTTGTCTGTGTAGCTGCTCTGATTGTCCCTCATATAAGGCCAACCATCTTCAAGACATTGAAGAATATATCCACCAACTTCACTGGAAGGTACATTTCTCTGCTTCCGGGTATGATTGAGCACATAGCTCCTGGTGACATCCCTGTTCACCGCACAGTTGATGAACCCACACCAGCAATTGTCCCAACAATGCCAACTCTGCCTTCTCATCCCATCACCATCACTTACCAAAGACGCCCCACACGAACCCTTGTTCAATCTACTCTGATTGAACAAGCTCCTCCTGTTCAATCCAAAAAGACTAGAGTTAAACAATGGGCTCCCACTCAGTCTGAGGTCTCACCATCCTTCTCATTTGACCTCAATTTGGGTTTTGAGTCTCCTCAGTCTCAAACCCATGAGCCCGAAACCCAAGCCAACAGCCCTCAGGATGAGTATTTATACTCTTCTGAGCAGCCAACAAGGGACAACCCCACCAGAGGCTCAATGCCTGTAGACATTGATCAAGGTCCCGGGTCAGTAGGTTTAACTTCCTTATTTTTCACTGAACTTCTCTTCAAAACTAATAAACAGATTATATCCCACCATGGCAATGAAGTTGATCTACAACACTCTCTCAAAGATCAACAGAGCGTAGAGATTATCTCTAGCCCCCATCAGCAACCCATTACTGAGGTGATCCCACTAATGTGGAAAGGACTCATACAAATTCAGTTGCCACTACAGAAGGTGCCTTAATGGACCTATGGACAGTGGTAACATCTTTGAGACTAAATCTTCGGCAACCATGCCTTTTGATGACTCTAAAAGAGACATCACTAAGAAAGAGAAACCAGGGTGCCAAGAAACCACATCTGGTGGTGAGGCTGAACATACTAGGTATGTTACCTCATCTCCCTGTGATTCTTAAAAAGAAGATGATAGAAGCATGCAACTCCTCATACAAGACCTACTATCTAAAGTCTCAAACCTTGAATCCAAGGTTAGGACTTTAGAAGACAGGTCTGCAATTCAACAACTTAAGATTGACAATCTCAAGGCTTAACTAGCTGAGAAACATATTGAGAGACCTATTAGGCATGTACCTGTTCTGGTCTACTTGACCTCTTCCTCCAGCTCATCTAGCTCTCAATATGATGCTACCGAAAAGGGGGAATGTCTTTAGAGACAAACATCTAAGGAACCACAGAGCCAAACTTTAACTTCCAAACTTTCGGCTCCCACTACAACTTTGTATGCGCCATCCTAAGTTGTACTTCAAATCAACCCAAGGATGCTTAGATATCTCTACAAACTCTTTTCCAAGTTTCTATTGAGATCCTCTCTTGATCAGCCAAGCTCTGATGCAGCCATGATGTACTTTGGAGCAGAAGAGCTTAAGAGGCTAAGTGCACCTTCTACCACTTTGGAAGAAATTGATCAACCTAAGGTCCAAATGAAACCCGAGATTCAATTCGAAGGGGAAATAAGGACTGATGGCCCAGCAACTGAAACAGTTGAGATAGAATCTGCACCACCTCAAACTTCCAAAGTTGAAGTTAAAGCCTCGGACGAACAAACTGAATCTTCCGAAGCTGAAAAAGGAAGCTACAGAAGGACTGTTCTCATTTTCTGAGGATCTAATCATCACAGATGCAATTGAAGAACTAGCATCTGAGATGAATAGTGAGGACTTTCTAGATCAACCTCCTGTTCAGATACCCTCTCTACCTCTCTCACAATCCAAACCCACTCTCCAAGAACCACCAAAGTCAAGCTCTTCAAAGGATAACAAAGGAAAGAAGAAAATGACTATGGAAGAGCTTCAGGAAGAGGAAAGGATTGAAAAGTTAAAGAGAAAAGGTAGACTTCCAACTGGGAAACTGTTAGCTACGAGTACTAAAGCAGCTGCAGCCAACCAGGAGGTTGTCAACAACAAAAAAAGAGCAAAGATCATTGACCAGCTCATAAAGCTTGGAACTGCTAATGAAGAAACACTCCTGCTACCATTAAAGGAGTTGGTGGAACTAGAATAGGCAACCAAGTTGCAGAAGGAAACAATACGGTTGGCCATAGAGGAAGAAAATGAAAGGAACAGAGGGAAGCTGACATGCAGCTCAAGAGGGAAAGGATAGACTTCCTAACCTCCAGAGGTTTTTCTCTTCAAGAACTGTCTCCACATAATGATAAAACGATACTATGGCTCTTCAACAAAGACCATGATCAATTAGAGAAAGAGAGAAAAAGGGCCAAGAGAGAAGTTGAAGGAGAAGAAGAAGAAGAAGAAGAAGGAAGAAAAAGCAAGGGTCACTGCAACCAAGAAGATAGGTGGGTACCATGTCTGAAAGGACACTCCAACGCATTGTCAGTGAAATCAAGGCTGACATTCGTCTAGGAAAAAGGAGAGAGATGTACAGAAGGGTACAATGGATGCCTTTCACTCCAACCACTCAACCCCAACCTGAACCAATTCCCACTCTATTCACCATCAGGACTGAACCTTCCACTCTTGAACCCACACCTTTACTCGCACCCACTTCCTCACCTCAACCACCAAAACTACCCATCCTTCAACCCAAAATGCTTACCAGAACCACTACACCACATCCTACCCAACAACCTTCCAAACCACCCCTCAGCCTTCCAAACATCTCTCCCTTAAGGAATTTAAGGCAATCAAGACTAAGCTCACCAACTGCACAACTTTGAGCGACATCTCCTGTGAGGAAGACTCTGTCAAACTAACCTATGTTGACGTATCTTCAAGTTCCCTCACAAGAGATCAATTTCTTGATCTGCCCAGAGGAACAATGGACCATGCTCCTAGACTTCTAGGACTCAACTTAGATTTACTAAATGATAAAGAGAAGAGACTAAGAAGGAAGTTGGTGACTTTGCTGGAAACACAGAAAGAGGACAAGATTCCTAGTCAGCCTCCTGTGCCTAGAAAGAAAATAATCCAGTGGAGATTTGATGAAACTTCTCATAACTTTGTTGTCGAAAGAGAGAATGGTAAAGTCAACAGGCTAAATGCTACCTCTCTGCTACACTCCAGTAGATTTGACATTGCTGAGTTAGCAGAGAAACCATTCTCTAATCCCTCCAACTCTGAAACTGCTACTCATATCAAAAATCATCTCAACAGTCTTCATCTTGTTGAGTTAACTGCAAAAGCCAAGATTGAAGAAGAGTTGAAATTAAGAAGAAAGGAATATAAGGATAGATCTCCCACCAAAGGAATAGTCTTTCTACAAATGGTGGAGGGTCCTAAATTGGAACCTATAGTTAGATGGGAATATGATTATAGCTCCCGTCAACTAACTCTTTTTAGAGGGACACAACAAAGGGTACATATCATTCAGGGTGACAGACTGGAGTTCCTATCAACTAAAGATTTGTACCAGCTTCTCAACGCCACTTCAGGGAAGAACAAAGAAACTGACAAATATTACTCTCCTTGGTGCTAAAGGTTTTGAGGAGCAGAAACAAGTAAAGTTTTGGTAGCATCAACCAAGGGGGAGTTTGTTGGATCATGTAGAAGGCTGGTGCAACCAAAACAATTTCACTTAGTTTATTTTGGTGAAGATATCAGAAGACTTCCGAAGCTAAAATGGACTCCTGAAGTAAATAGAGTTTCTTCCGAAGTTTAAGTTAAATATCAACTTCCGAAGACAAACTCTATTTTTGAAGACAGAAGTATTCACTTTCGAAGATAAAGTCTAAAGAGTAAAGATCAGAAGACTATTTCTGAAGGTTGAAGAAAAACAAAAGTCCATAAAGCCTTGGAAGAAGCAGCCTCTTCCAAAGTATAAGTGGCTTCGGAAGAACAAGTTCTTCCGAAGCCATTTAACCTTCGGAAGACACTGCTATGAACCAGTAGACATAAGTATGGTCTCTGACAATCTGCTACAAACCTCTGAGATACTGCATGGCGTTTTCTCAAAAGCCATGTAGTTGACCTTACTTTATTCTACTGTTCACCTTTTGTTAGATAGAACAGTTGCCAACTTTAGTTGGTGACAAAAGGTAAGTCATGGACATGTCATGACTACCATATCTTAGATAAGACATTTTCTAAGATACCTTAACTTTAGCACTGTAGTATTTGCTTTAGTTATAGGATCCCAGCTAGTATCAAAGTATATTCGGTTATAGGTAGTATTATATATATTTTCTCATTGTAACTCATAATCAATGCTTGTAAAAGTCTTGTAACATTCTGAGTTGAGAAGCAATATATGCAAGTACCTTGAAAATTATCTTTATGTGTTCATTACTTATTACATTGTTATCAACTCTTATAGACTTTGCCTTCATCCTAGTGTAGTTCAAGTGAGTTTTAAGAGAAAAACAAAGTGTTAAGTGACATAAACCGATCCTGTAAGGGTAAATTGGAGAGATTGGTTGAGTGTTTTGACTGGCTGGTAATTTTGATTGGGGTGTTTGAGGTTGATTTGGTGATAGAGGGTGAATTGGAAAGATTGGTTGAGTGTTTTCACTGGCTGGTGATTGTGATTGGGGTGTTTGAGGTTGTTGGTGAATGGTTGATTAGTGAGGTGAAGATGAGCTTCCATGGAGTTAGTAGATGAACTCTCTTAAGGTTCTTCCCATATCAATTCTTAGGAAATGTTGGCATTAGTGTCAGCTACATGAGCAAACATAGGCATTGTCTTCTCCTTCATACTTTCCACTTATCTTATTCAGAACAGATCTCCCTAGGTGTGCTTGAACAAACACATCACCATCTATAGCAATACGAGGTCGATCAGCATTGTTGATTAATTGTAAGAACCTAGGAAACATATACATCTTCTTGGCCTTCTACACCCTAATTTGGTCACACAAACTACTGAAAATATACTTTGAGTAGTTGTATGTCCTTCCCTCAAAAATGCCAATAATTCCAGATGAAATATGCCTTGAGAATTTGTCAAGTCCAGACTACCTGATGGAGATGCACTTTAAATAAATGTGACATAAGAATCTATATGCCTTGCATAATCTCCCTTTTCTTTATCTCACCCTTGTCAAAATCACCATCATACCCCATTGGGTATAACACTTTCTCTATGCATTCATTCTCGAATACATCAGGGTGACCAACTTCTTGTTCTCCCAACTCTAGTACCCTTCTTATGGTCTGCTCATCTATCCTTAGTCTTTCATTCTTAATCTTAGCCAAAATCATTTCATATTCTTCATCTTCCTCAATTTGTGCTGAGTTCCAGAAATCTACTATATGATCTTGATGAATCACAGGCTCTGCTGATAAAGCATAGAAGAGCCTGGATCGTCATAAGTATCTTATGATGTCTCTGCATCCTTCCGACACAAGGACGTCTGGATTTAAGAATGCACACACATTGTGCTTCCTTGAAAATAGATTAGCCAACTTGAGATTAAGACTTGAAATCAGATTTAAGCTTTGTTTGATGTTTAAGATTTTGGTAATTTTGAAATAAGATGAGGGAGGGATAAGGCTTTGACTAATGAACTTCTAGGTCAAAAAGGTTATGTAAAGTGAATACTTAATTCCAAA
Source organism: Flaveria bidentis (assembly GCA_018326385.1). NCBI lineage: Eukaryota > Viridiplantae > Streptophyta > Magnoliopsida > Asterales > Asteraceae > Flaveria > Flaveria bidentis. The sequence goes on along the minus strand of BJCM01167971.1, from coordinate 26,044 downwards.
TCAAAAACATTATTTATACTCCCTCGAACACATTTATTTCGTTTATCTAATGAAGTGGGTCCCACTTTTCTTATTATTCTTTTGTGGAATTTATTTGTTCCACAGATTTCAGTGCATAGTGCATCCCTAGGATATCTGCGGATTCCTAACTTAAAATTGAAAGTTTGAATTAAAGTATAACTTGATTTTCCATAGGTTACCAATCTATGGAAATGAATTATAACTTGTAGTATAACTCATTCGTAGGCTACCAATCTACGGATACTTATATTTTATTCCCCCTTAAGTTTCGCACTATAGCTTCTGTTGATGTTTACAATGCACTGTAGCTTCTACTGATGCTAAGCATAAACTGTAGCTTCTGTTGATGCTTAGTATGCACTATAGCTTCTGTTGATGCTTAAAAGCCACGATTGAAACTAAATTTGTTGTATGGTTCTAATCAACTGATAGAACCGTTTAATGCTATTGGACCTTGTTGACTTTGTATCCATGACAATTGTGCACAAGAAGGTTTATATTTTAAAAACTTCATGTATCCAAAAGCCAAGTTAGTCCTCAGGTTTCAATTCCTTTATATTGACAATTCATTTGACAATTTTGTTGTTAAATTGTTTTCAATTTTGTTGTTAATTGTTTTAATGATTCTACACCCCCTAAATTTTTGATCAATGATGAATACAAATATTTATCATAAATTTATAAGAAGAATATCATGAAAGACATATGTTTGTCCAAACATGCCAAACAGAAAAAAGTTAAAATAAAAAGCATTAAAATGAGTGCTATGTACAAGCATATATACACATAGAATAGGATTATACTATAACACTAAGCATCTTTCTGATTTATTTATTTGATGAATTGATACCTAATTTTAGCTCTGATTGCAAGTATGTTTGTCCATTTAAATCCATGCAAGAGTATTGTGTCAACTAGGCATGTTGTTTATCATGTTTTCATGTTTATTAAGTGGTAACTATCATGGGCTTCACATTTAATTCACTTAGAGTTTGTCCTCCCTTTGTGAGTAAAAGCATCACATTTTCACACTTTGAAACTATATACTTTAAATTATAAGTTTTATCTTGAGATTCAATTGACATCTCATTAATGCATTGATGTAAAAACTCTAAATTTAATATATTGTTGATCACAGAGGATTCTTTTGAGATATTAGATATGATCATCATCAGGTCACCAGGTCTTTACTTTCGTAAAATAGAGGTGCCATTAACCCAGGTCTTTGTTTACACAAAACAGAGGGATAATGAGGATCATGATCTTTTTACCAGTTGGTTACAAATGTATACCATGGTGATCATACACCCAGGTATTTGTTTACACAAAACAAAGGGAATATAATTTGCAAAGATAGATATTATAAAGTGTTGGTACATAGTGTGCTTAGATGAGTGATTTGGTCACATCAGAATAAGACTTACTTGTTGTATCCTCAAAAAGAATTTTCCCACAAATAGTCACTTTGTATTATGTTTAGCATGCACTTAGTGTAGTTTCAACTCAAGATGAACCTACTCACATATCAAGAAACTTGATCAGATTTTAGTGATACTTAAGAATTCAGGAAGAAGCAAAGGCATAGTGTACTATCATTTTCCAAACATATGTCATGCTGAATTAAAAGACACAGAAAGAAAGAATATTTTTTTATTCTACGCTTTGGAAGATGTTTCAGAAGTTTCTTCCGAAGGTAATTGTAAAACTTCTAAAGGATAATTGTTTTATAATTATTACTATTTACAAGGATAGACACATGTTTTTATTTTTTTATAATGATTAATCTAAGTTCATCATACCCAGAGACTCAATTAGAAAATTAAATCTAACTGAATCAAAGGCTTCACGCTCAGTAAATTATATTGTAAATTTTCACAATAGTTTACTTTCTCAAATTTGAGCACACCATTAGTTACCATTCCTTCACCAACTAATTTACCTCCTTTCTTATTTCCACCAAATGCCACATATAAGGCATTTTTATGCTTGAAGTCATGGAGAAGTGAACAATTTCTTATCGTATGCCTGGAACAACCACTGTCAACATATCACTTGTTGTCAGCTCTCTAAGATTGTTCCTGCACACAGAAAGAATCAATTAGAATTTGCTAGGAATGTCTAAAATTATTACTCCTTCATGAATAAATCTTGAAGTTTTAGTATTAATTTTAGTTTTAATTGATTCAATCTGATTTGTTTCAGTTGAGGATGATTCTGTTGAAGATGAGGTTGTTGAACTAAGTCTTGGTTTCTCATTCTCTTCTTCATTCACCTTTTATTTATTGGTTTGTTGTTTTGATTTTGATGATGAACCTTGATTGTGGAGAGTTTCATCTTTTGATTTTGAATGAGGTACATGAGTTCCCTTTTCAAAATTATCAAAGAAAGCATCATCAACATTTGTTTCTTTTTCAGTCAAATCCACCCTTTTATGAGGTGTTTTTGATTGTTGAATTGTTGTTCTTTTCTTCAAAGGTTGAACATCAGTGGATGTTTTCTCCTTTGGTTGTGGCTTTTGTTTTTGTTGTTGCTTCTTAGTTTTTGAATCATTTTCACAATCACTAGATTGAGTGTTTGATTCAGCTTTATCAGATTGTTTCTTCTTTGTGTTCTTTGTCTTGTTCTTTTTATTGAAATAACATTCCTGATTTGATGGTTATTTTTGTTACAAATAGCACAATGTTTGTTGAAGTAACAGTCGGATGTCATATGATTGTTGATATTGCAAATAGAACAATAGTTGCTGAAGTAACAATCTTTAGTATTATGATTTTTCATATCACACCATTTGCAATACATTTCCTTTGATTCCCCATCAAAATTGATTGCTTTCATCTTCTTTGTCAACTTTTGAGGCTTTGCATCCTTCTCCAATTTTGCAGTTGATTTATCATTTTTTAGCTTTTAAGGCTTTGATTTATTTGCTGCTGATTTTCCCTTCCGCAGATCATCTACTGAATCAGTAGAATTGGTTTTCCGTAGATCTGCTACTGAAGTAGGTTTATTCTTCTGCGGAAAATCTGCTGATTGTTTCTTCTTTCCTTTTCCTGCGGAAAATGTGTGTACTTCCTCAGTAGTTGCATACTTTTCAATTTCTTCCTTTGAAGGTTTTTATTGCTGATGTAATTCTTGAAGATCTTCATTTGGTTGAGCTATTCACTTGGAAATAGTCTTCGACATGGTTCTTTGTTTTGGCGGATATGGCAACTTTGATTCTTCAAGAACTTTTGGAATGATTGTTTCAAGAGCAACATTCTTACCAATGTTCAGTAGACCATCATCATGTTCATCAGAATCATCCATGTCATCACACTAATCAAAGTCAAATTCTGAGTCATTTTGTTTCATATTTTCTACTGATTAACTTATTGATTAGAGTTTGTTTCAAACTAGGTGCAAGGCATAAAATGATTTGACAAGTTATTTGTCATTGATTCAGGCAAAGGTGAGTAATTATTGTTTATAGGATGTGCGACATCATTATATTCCAACCCATAACTGTTCTTTGATTTAGTATGAGAATTTAATAATTTCTTATATTGCTGAGATGAAAGTTGAAACTTTTGAAGTTTCACTTCAGTTGATGCATGATCAGCTATGGATTTGGTTAAGAAAGTGATCAGATGCTCAACTTGGCTTTTAGACTGTAATTTTTTGAAACAAGTTTATCTAAATCCTTTTGTAAAGAGTTAATTTTGATTTGATATAATTTATGTTCTCTTACATAAGATTCATTTAAAATCATTGGTTCTTTAAATTTATCAGCTAGTTGTTGAGCGTGGACTCTATATCTTTCAACTTCCACAACACACTTTGATGAACATAACCTATCTCTTACCTCTCTAGCCATGGGTGGAACTTTGTTTTCCATGTGAGCCATTAAAGCTTGATTTTCTTCCAAGACTTTCTTCTCATACATACTCCAGTCACAGGTTACCATCTTGAAGTATGATCAATCCAGTTTCTTTAGTGTTACTTGTTCTTGCTAATGTATTTGTGGTTGGTGGGGATGAGTTGGTCTGTTGTGGTTGTTTGAATGATCTTTGAGATGATGATGGTTAGTGAGACTGGTGTTGTTGATGTTGTGTTAAGTCAGGATTAGATTGTTGATTACATTCTCTAGAGAAATTTCTATAGAGATTGCACTTGAAACATCTACCTTTGACTTATCCACATCAATCTTTGATGATTTACTTGCTACAGCCAAATTTTTATTTCTCCTAAGATATTGTTTGGCTCTATAAGCAATCACTGCCATTTGTCATTGTAGATCCATCTTCTCTACTACATCTGGATGTAGTTCTTCCAAGTCTTGCTGGAAAATATTGGCAAATGTTAAAAAAGCTTCCTAGGTAAGCTTGAAAACTTGAACTGAAAGTTCCAAAGGCTGCTTTTTGTTCTTTAGAGTGCAGAATGAAAGTGATGGGCTCTATTTGGTTGTTATTTGATGAAGACTTTGCCGATAGTGTAAATGTATGTCTTCTATCATCAATTCTTCCTTTTTTTCTTTTCCTGGCTTACATTGAGAAGATTTCTTTGAAGGTTGTGATGCATAGAAACTTACTTCCTCTTCATCTTCACTCAAAGTACAAGAGTTGTTACTATTATTGTTGGAAATAAAGGCAATTCCAGCACTTTTTGTTTCTTTAAAATGGTAGGGTGAGACATGTGTTCTCACAGTCATATTTCTTGATTTTTCATCCATTTCAAGAGCCTCGACTTTAGCTACCAATGTAATAAAACCAGTTTCTTTGAGGTAAATGATGTTCTTGAACATGGACACAGTTTGCTTCCAACTTTCTGGCAAAGTATGAAGCATCTTTTTATTTAAATCCTTATTTGTATATTTCAACTTCAAGATATTAATCTTTGTTACAAGTTGCAAAAATCTACCGATTTGTTGAGGAATTGATTCACCCTCAATATGAAGAAAGGTTTCACATTGTGAATGAAGGGTGTCCCTCCTAATGCTTCTGATTTCATCACTCCCTTCACAGAGTGTATGAAGAATTTTCCACAAGAAGTTTGCTATTTTATAATTTTCACACCTGATTAATATTTCTTCAGGTAAAGCCATACTAAGAAAGTTGTATGCTTTAATATCAATTTTGACCATCTTAATATCATCAGGTGATAAATATTTTGTACTTATGGGTTGATTGTTGTCATTATAATCCGGCCGAAGAATGGGTGGAATATAAGGACCTTCGGTTATTGAAACCCATAAGTCAGAATCCGTATAATTCACATGATTCCTAAACTTGATTTTCCAGGACTTAAAATCTGCTTTTGTTTCCAACTTTGGAGGTTGGTATGATGATCCACCAAAGTCACTCATGTTTAGTTAAAGTCTAAGATTTTAACTATTAAGGAGGACCTTTTAGGTAATGAACTAATTAGTGACAAAACTTAATCCACAAAAATTAAGCGATTGAGGTCACGAATCAGTCATTCCTTATAATGATGATTAATTATCAAATCAAGGATTTTGTTAATGTATTTCTTTAAATAAACTTGAACAAGTGATGAATGTCGATCAATTCATTGTTTTTAATGTTCACACTAAAACGATTTGCTTGAAAATAGTAGATCTAATCAGCAAAAACTAACAAATCTAGTTAAACAAGCAAACAATTAAACACTATTACACTGATAGATCAATCGATCTAAATCAATGAGCACTTGGCTCTGATACCGCCTGTGAATCCAAGGATCATAATCAGGAATTATTAGTGTTAAAGGAAATCAAGTTAATGTTTACGGAATCAACATTAACCTTGTTTAATTGTTTGATTTATGAATAATGATTAAGACGAACACAATGATATGAACAAAATTAATAATCAAATAGGATTTTATTCAAATGTATATTATTAAAACTGATTAATAATTACGGATGAATAAACAATGAATGCTATGACAATAAATGATTTGAACGTGTTGATGTTGATGTGACCGCTGCTAGGGTTTGTGTGAATTGATGTGATGTTTGGGTTTGCCGTTTGGTTGCTCGTGTGTTTGAGTTTATGATCGTTTATTGTGTGTCTCTTTGATGTGAATCCTAGGATTCATATTTATTGGCACGTGTGTTTCAGTTAAGGAAACATCGGATCTCTTGGGATTTGCACAGCTGTCTTGTTGACGTGTTGACTTGTTGACTTATAACACTTGATTTATTTAAATACAAGTGTTTGGATTCCGCAGCTTAACTGGTATTCCGATTGTAATTTGCTCTTCCGAAGGTACTTTGTCTTTCAAATGAGTCTGCTCATCTGCAGGAATCTTCACTTGAACTCTTTGATTAATTTCACTTTGAACTCTAGAGATGATTGTTTATCCATAGATGATCTTCGGATGTATGTTACTTATAAAAAACATATCTACAGAAGATCCAAATGTTCATCCGTAGGTGTTTCTTACACTTGGTCAATTCAATAATTCATTAATTATAATGTTTGTACCTGCAATCATACATGAATCAACACACATATGGATTAACCTATATACATAATGCATACATCAAAATAATGAATTATAATCATTCATTACAAGTATTGATTAAAGTTCTAAGCCTATACATAAAGTTCTAGATCTATTGTTCCTAGAACTAACAGTTTATTTTTTGTGTTATTGTTCCTAGAACTAACAGTTTATTTTTTGTGTTATTGGCGTCTAACAGCCTATACAAGTGTTTTCATTTATTCGTAGATGTTGAGTTTATATAGTGGAAACATCTTTAAACATATCTTTTAAAATTTGATTTTTCATGTATTGATAAGGATTTAAAAATCCTTGTATTTATATTTACATTTTCAAAATGATGTTTTAATTTTTTTTATTAGAGGTGGATATTACATGTTTCGAAAATATAGCCACAAGATATATCCTATGCCTAGAATTCAATTTATATTCTAACATCTATTCTTGGCTATACTAAGCTAGCCTACCTAAAAAATTTTCGTGGAATCATATCTCAGCGTAAAAGCTGATGAATATATTCAAGATAATGAAAATAGTTAGGCAATAGAGTTTAATATCATAATTTTATGATAATTACATGTTTAGCAGTCTATTCAAACTATGGTGTTCACCTCCATATATCAATTTCATCATCAATAAATCTAATAACCAGATCATTCTTGTATTTTATCTGAATCAGCCCCAGTGTAGAATTTTCACCAATCCATAAGATATGACTTGGCCATATGTATACTTCTGGTCTGAATGTTACCTTTTGTAGCATCGTTGTGCATTAAAACATGTTTATTATATTAATGTCATTTCAAATATTAAATCATATTATTTACTTTAGAAGTATTAAACTTTTTTCAGTTTTGAGCCCATAATCAATCTAAGATTAAGAAGGTAGTTCCTAACGCAAGCAACACTTCATCTTATATCTTTTATCTTGTCAATTGGTACCTTGGGATTGCCTAAAATTAATCTAGAATGAGAGGATTTATTGAGAGAGAATTAAGAGAGAGAGAGAGGGATACCATGCAAAGAGATTTGCATGTTTGGGTTCATACCCCAATGCTCTTTATATAGGTTGTCTAGGTGGTCAATGTGACTCGCATCACCAAACTGATGAGGCCCGCATTGCCTTAGTGCAATGTGTGGCTAACACGTGTGAGCACCCCGTTGATCTTGATCCCTTATCAATGACGCGGCTCGCATCAATATCAAATGCGGCCCGCATTGTGATCACGTGTCGATACTGGCCCTTAGTCCCCAACCAAATGTCAAATTTGTTTCTTCGTCACCTTACATGTGTTAAACAACGAGATATCCTTATCCACTCTATTGTTGCCCGCATCCTAATGAGGATGCGACCCTCATCTTGGCCCCCTCACGATGCGGCCCACATCACTTATCCGATGCGGTCCGTATTAACCTTCATTTTCTTAGAATTATTTCAGTATTTTGGGAAAGTTTAAGGTTGACACTCAAATGATCTAAGCATTAGATCATGGGTTGCTACTAAGGCTCCAACTTGCAATAAAGGTAAGGTTTCCGAGTTATAACAAATCTAGGTTAATACTAACCTCGATATTGGCTATCAGGTCCAAGTTACCACTAACATAAGTTTCTATTGAGTCCGAGTTACTACTATCCTAATAAGATTATTAATACTGTAAATCTAAAAACCTTATAGATTGGTGAAATGTTTAATATTATTTAATATACAAGTTTAATGATGAAATGTTTCATGTTTCGTTTCACTATTCAACTAAAGTGTGGCCTTAGTTATGACTTAATTCTTAATCAAATTATAAACCTGAAGAGACTTTATAAGCTATCAAGAACACTCGAACACCCACATACTTAAAGCAATTAGTTTGGTACATTTTAAGGCTAGGTGGGTCTACGTGGCCAATACCATTTGTTTGTTGTCATTGTAACTCGTGAAGGAAATGTGTGTTTTAGAATATTTGAAATTTATTTTAAATGAAGCATGTTAAACATGGGCCTCAAATTTTTTTTCTTATAATCAATTTCAACATTTTATTATTTCAATCGTAGCTTGTTAAATTATTTCCTTTCGAATTGTATTCGTTTAGAATGTAGTGTATTTTATTATAAATGAATAAATATGTGAACGAAATCCGTAAAATTTACTCTATATAATGATTATTGCTAGACAAAAGAAAAAACCTTTAATAAAATTGACAAATTATCACATTTCTTTTAATTTATATTTGATATTGACATATTGTGACCAGGTAGCGTACATATGGGGTTTAAATTTTTATTTGATGTTAAGACCTTTAACAGCCACAGCCAACTTTAATATTTGTAGTGTTTCTATATTTTTTATTTCATTTTTGATATTTATATGGCATAGTTTTTCGAATTTGTATTTGAAACGTTCTTAATAAAATTTAAATAGAAGTATTATAGGTTTATTGAAAATATACTTAAAAAGAAGAATAAGAAAGAGCATAAGCGGTTGATTATGAATATATAGTGAGTTGATTGAAAAAAAAATTGTAAAAGCTAATAATGAGTTGATTAAAAAAGTTAAAAGAAAGTATCATATACGATATATATTAAACGATAAGTATAAAAGAATACAATTACATCTTTTATGAAAGGCGAAAATTAAAATATACATATATTCAATTAACAAGTGTAAAACGATATACAGTTCATAAATAAGTTACTCAAGTAAAAGCTCCACAAAATTGTCTGTATGGTTTAATCACAACATGTTTAAAACATATATTAAAAAACATAACAGATGTAATATATTATCGTCATGTTTGAAATCTTTATACAAGAGAATAAATTGGGCATCTTTCATATAACATTCCATTTATGGTATATTGGCTGCAATATAACCAAACCTGTATCTAACTATTGTCTTCGTCCCGTACTTTTGTACCCGTTGGTGGCACCGATGGTGGTTCCTTATCCGTCGTAACGGGAACCACCATCTCAGTAGCAGCGGTTGCCGCTTCGGCTGCCTCTCGAAACTTCTTATAGATATCACTACTGTAAAACTTTCGTGTACGAATCACTAAGATGAAAGAAATAAAGCACGCAAATAGAGTTGCACCGGTTATAATAAGGAAAGACATTTTGTAACAGTCTACTCCCGTACACGTTAAATCTTCGTGTTCTTTTCGTGTAATTCCTCTTGCGGCCATTTGTTTTAGTGCCTCTTTGTCGTATAGCCGCCCCGCCACCACCACGTTGAGGATGTAAGCCCCGAGTGGGCTTGCGCCACCGCCCAAATTGTATAGAGTCGAGTAGTATTTCAACCCGAATATTTCAGATATGATTGCGAATATTAGTGGCCACTGGGCCCCGAAGCAAAATCCCATTATGACCGATGACACGTAGAGCCCGTTAGGCACCCCGAACGCGATCAACAAATGTCCCGCACACGAGATACAAAGGACTATCGTAAGCATCAGCGGTCGTGGAAATTTATACTTGGATAGTAAGAGCTCCGAAAGAAAACCCGACGCAACCCGACCCATGTAATTCCAGATACTTACCAAGGTCACAAAAGTGGTGATGCTAGTAACTGGGTACCCGAGTGATCGCCCGATCTGGTTAAGATTATCGATAGCCGTCAGCGTCCCACCGACGCCGAAAGTGGTGGTTGTGAATAAGATCAACATGTCAATACTAAACACAGCTTGTAGTATAGTGTAGTCTTCCCCTCTTGGGGGTGGGGAAAAAACAGTTTTCCAACAAGAAACTTCCTTCTCTGGCTCGGGCCCCGATGCTGCAAAAGTAGTTATCGGGGCCTCGACGGTTATATTAACTGGAAAATGATTTACCACCTCTTTCTTTCTCTTCCATTGCTTAAATTCTTCTCGAAAGACGATCGCCATCGGTGCAAAGAGTAAGATTACAACGATAGTCGTCGTTGCAGCATACTCGACTTGTGAAAACGAAAGCTTATTTTGACATATAATCACAACCATCAGAAACCCGGCTAGCCCTAATGAAATATACAAAAACCTATAGAACGTCTGGAGCTCGTTCGGTTGTCGAACCACTTTCATAACCCGAACGATTCGTAGAAGCACGATTGACACTGCGGCCGGAAGCCACCCAATAAACAAGATAAGCGACCTCGTGTCATACCCATAAAACCCATGATACAATTGCGTGATAATCGCACCACTCAACCCCACAAACCCCTTCAAAAGCCCCAACACCACCCCGCGGCTCTCGGGGAAGTTCTTAACACAAGTAACCAACGCCCCCGTATTTGCAAACGTTTGCGAATTCGCCCCGATACAAATGTACAAACACATTTGCCACACCGGCGGCTTTGCTATTTTCCCCGTGACCGCCATCCAGATCATGAAGTAGCCCGAGAAGTTCATCACGGCCCCGAGAAGAAGCACCACCCACGGCGGACAAACCTCGTTAATCAAACCGGAGATGATCCCCACATTCCCACCCAAATCTTTAAACGTACTAAGGAGATTAAGGGTGCTTTGATCATACCCAAGGGCGTGTTTAATGTCACCAGAGTACAAGGCAAACATGTAGGTCGCTCCAGCGACCGACATGATCAGCAACGAGGCGAACACCATGAACCACCGGCCGGTGAACACATGTAGGCTCAAACCACCCATTTCTTTCATCCGACCACCACAACCACCACCAGAAGATTGAGCCATGGTGTACGTAGGTTTGTTGATTATTATTATTATTATTTCAATGGATATAGAACAAGATATTATATATGGGACTTGTATATGTAATATGTGAATGATAAAAGGTGTTATGTCACGCCTATTTATTGCTGTAGGGAATTGTAGGTTGACATTAAAGTTCATGTGCTTGCTCGGAAGTAGAGAGGTATCGAAGATGAACTCAAATTAATTGTAATAGTGGACATTGATATTGATATTCATATTGATATTGATATGATGGTCCAATTATTGAGGGAGATTCTAAAAAAATCTTATACCGGTATTGTCCTTTTAATTTGTCTATGGTATATGTATGTCCCTTGAATTAACCTCATTAAGGAAAATAATCATCACATGCCTAAATCTATTTTTTTCTGCTAAATATTCAATTTTTCACAAATGGTGAAAAAATTGTGAAAAAAGGAATTTGTGCAGGAAGCTATAAAAAGCAGGTAATAAATTAAAAGGTGTTAAAAAGTATAAATTTAAGTTGATATATGTTCTGACGTAAATATTGTTTGAAAACGAGACAGTTGAATATAATATGTTTTTGTGCTTACTTTTTAGTATGTTTTAAGTTGATCTACGGTTCAGTGTATATTTTGTTCGAAAATGAGTTGGATTATATATAATTTGGTTTGATTAGGCGGCATAAGTTTGAGTTCATCTACGTTTCATTGAAAATTTTGTTCGTAAATAAATTGGGCCAATAACAAATTGGCCGATGATGAGGTTTGATCCACTGGTATTTTTTTTGTTTCTTCGTTTTTCTTTCTTTTAAACTTTCATATGTTTTATTTCTAATAGATTACATTTACAATATTCTGATACCGTAATGTATTTTCCTAAAAACTGCATCTTTAAAATTCTTACACCGTAACCTACGGTTATGTTTTCTATCTACGTTTCATTTTACATAACAAATTGACCGCAAATTAATTTATATGTTAGCACGGTAACTCTGCTATTAGTTATATTTTAAAAACGAAAGCTATCAAAACGAGGTAAGGCTTTTTGTTTTTACTTAAGCAACCCACACTCCAAGGAAAGATGCCCCTCTTTTTGTTAGTTTTACATTAGTTTCCTTTATTTTTAATTAATTATAAAAACCTTGATTTAAATACTCTAGCTTTTTAAAATCACGTGATATTTTCATTATATATATTCTATATACTATATCTCAATTTGCACGTCGGTATAATATTTTATTCTTCTTTGCCTTGACCATAACACAATATTATTTTACTACAGTATTTCTTTTAAATACCATTTGTAATTGGTTTATAAAAATTATATTTTTATGTATCTATAACTAAACATTAATTCAATCTTTTCCTAAAATAGATTTGTTTAGTGTTTCAACGTATCTTAGTTATGTTTAGTTACTATACCTTTTGATATAACTTTTGTTTAGAAATGTGACAAGCCAAATATAATATGTTTCATTAACCGATATAAACCTGAGTTGCTCTATATTTCGACGTAAATTTAGTTCGAAAACGAGTAGGTACGATTGTAATCTATAGTTTATCACAACGCATACGACGTCATTGAAAAAGTTGGTTTGTGCTACAACATAAACTTTATTTGAAAAAAGTTGGTCAGATATAATATGTTTTCATTAAACGATATAAATTCAAATTACTATATATTTTTTATGTGAAATTAGTTGAAAACGAGCCGCGACGATTATAATCTATATGCTATCATGTCGTGTCCGATCCATGATGAATAAAATACTAGTTTTGGTTAAAATGGAAAAGAAATACTATTTTTCTACTTTATACTCAAAGATTAGTTACGCTCTTTTTAAATCTATGTTGAACACTAACTTAACTTTTTAAATTTTGTATTATTTATTATTTTCTTATTGTGACAATGTAATAATAACCGGTCAGATATAGTGTGGTTTGTGTTTATATTTATATTTATATTTATATTTATATTTATACTTATATTTATACTTATATTTATACTTATATTTATACTTATATTTATACTTATATTATACTTATATTTATACTTATATTTATACTTATATTTATACTTATATTTATATTTATATTTAGTTGAAGACATGGTTCGGTATGTTTATTTTATCTAAGTTAATTTGTATTAAAAACAAAGCCACTCAAAACCAGTTTTATATTTATTTTAAACTCGCTAAGTTTATGCTTGTAAATGCAAAACGTTTTAAATTCAATATAAGATCACTTGGTTATAAATCATGCATGTGATAATATTAATTTTTCGCACTATACCTTTAAATACTCTCTTTGAATCTAATTCTCTTGAAAAGAACAATACATTTGGATATTATATTATACTTAATGAAAATAAGCTTTTAATTATCTAAACTAATGACTATTGATCAACATTATCGTAACTAACAATTTTATTTTGTTATTAATAATATTTTCAGTATAATTCGTGAACTAGATTAGAATTTGGCAAGGTGACACATGACATTTCTCGTGACGTGACGTAACATTGCGTATTAATAATTAAAAAAATAAATATATCACACAATTTGTGTGTCTCTTTATCTCCAACCTACTCAACCAGTGACAAAAAAATTACATTCAATAACTTAAGAAAAATGATCTAAACTTATATTTTTAGTTATAACTAAGTTATACGTCATGTCACATGAAAAATTATAAATACAAATGGAGTTAATGAATATTTAACTCTAAGTGTTATTAGTAACAAAATCAAAAACTATAATTAATTAATGATGGTAAAATTATTAGTTGGTTTTAATATTGGCTAATAGTAAAGAGTTAAATTGTTAAAATCTAATTTTTCCTATACTTTAAAAAGCGTAGATCAACTCAAAGGTTTAAAGCTTTACACAAGAAGTTTATGCAAAAATTCTAAAATTACAATTTAAACTTTAAAAACTTAGATTTTGGCACTTAAGTTTTTCAAGTTAGCTATACATACCCTTTATAACTTATATTTATTTTTGTTTTATTTACTTACTCGCTATTTTTTTTGTCTCGTGACTTGTAAATTATAATGTTTGATAAAACTTTAAATATTCACTGCAATTATTTTTTATAAGAAATGACAATTTATAATAAACTTGAAGTGTTGTGGTTCATAGGTGTAGTGCTCCCATATGTTGCTTATTAGTTTTAGTCGATTAGGATTGAACTGTAATACCGAATCTAGAATTCAAACATAGCATGTGAGGCTGCATTAGTTGAAGATACACAAGCGAAGGAATTATTCTGTTTTCAAACTTTACCTTCATCAAGCATATACTTTTTTTATATTCTTTGTTTTTTGATCACGCGGTCATGTGTCATTCTCATAATAAACAAAATAATCTCATCATCTCTCTAATAGGAAAATGTCTCCTTTTCATTAAGTTGTCAAAGTTACTCATAATAAGATATTTGCTACATGTGAAAATATTTATCAATAAATTTTTGGTTTTGATGTGAATTTCATTTAAATTAAAGTTGTGCATTTTAGGGTGAAAGTCATCAAAACACAAACACATAATCTGTCAAAACCTAATCCAAGATTTTGACATTTTTATAGTTTCTTTTTCTTTACATCTTCCAACTTATAAATTATAATATTTTATAAAATTCAAATTCGTGCATGCGTATTTTTATTAGCTTTTTTTCTGTTTCGACGTGTATATTTTATCAACGTTCCGACAATAGATTTTTAAACACCTTTGCTTTGAACATAAAGTTTCAAAATAAAGAACCTCACCACAACGCAAGTTTGTGACAATTTCATTTTCTAATATAAGGTATTGAATTTTTTCAACAATATTCCACTTATTGTTGTTCTAATAAAAGTTACTAGTTTAAAAACCATGTATTACATAAGTTGAATAATTTTAACTTTTTAAATAATTAGTTATTATAAAATTTTGCATGGTAGATGTTTTCAGCCATTGAAAAACAAGAAATAAAAAAACTTAAGAAGTTATATATTACTAATAATAAACATTAGAAAATTACAAAATTTTATTCTAAAATATGACATAACTAAAATCTAATAATTTAGTAACTCTTAATAAATTATTAGAAAATAATATTTACAATTTTTATAAGTAATTGTGTGATTTGTTTAACTTTTTTCACTTAATATAAAAGAAAGGCGGGAAAAAAGTTTTGATTTCACTAAAAATTGTCACGATCTAATCTTTAAACATTCATTTACTATATAGCGTAGATTATTAAAAAATAAAAAATTGTTAAAATTAATTGATATAAAAATTTAAACTAATTTTGTATATGTTAAATCAATATAAAGTTAAGTCATAGTGCTTAATGCGAATTTTTTTCAAAAATAGGGTTAAGAGAGAGAGAGAGGCGTGACAAGGGGGTAAAGTCTTGTCGACTTGGCACATAAGGGGTTCCCGCCCCTGCCAGGGGCAGGTTCTTCTTCATCTTTGACCGGTCCCTGGTGATGTGAGATGATGATGGTAACATGTGAATGTGTGATTTGACTCTTTTGAGAACTCGTCCTTGACAAGGACGAGTTCTCAATACCCTTTATCTTATTTTATTTATTTATAATTTAAGTTAGGTGCTCAAATTCTCGGTTATCTAGTTATTTTATTATGGTTATCAATGTGTTAATACAAATGAACACGAATACTTGATGAGCTTATATTTTTGTTCACGTTTATGCGTTAATAAAATATCATGTTTAAGTTCGTGTTTTAAGTTAATTTCTTAACAAAATAACATGTTGAGAATAAACACGAATACTTGATGAGCTTATATTTTTGTTCACGTTTATGCGTTAACAAAATAACATGTTTAAGTTCATTTGTTAACAAAATAACATGTTTAAATAACATATTTGTTAACAAAATAACAAAAAAACATGTTCAAAGTCGTATATCTCTATATTAAGAAGGTAAAATACATCACTAAAAATATAAAAAATAACATCTAACAAGTGTCATCATTATCGTTTGTTGCTTCATCATTTAAGTCGAATGACCGATGAGATGGATTAAAAACTGGTCAACAGATTGAGTTGTATCTTGAAATTGAGGGTAATAAGATAACGGAGAAGAATGGTAAAATTATTGTTGATAACTAGTATCAGGGCTTTGATAAAGATTTGACGGGCCTCCTTCTACGATATTCTGGGTCCCCATTTGACTAAAATATGGAAACTGAGTAGTTGAGGTCCGATCGGTTCGAATTAAATTAGGTTGAACAAATATCACCAACAATGTTTTCATGCTCGGATTGGACCTGCCGGTCCGACCTGTTCGACTGGAAATCGGTGTTGTTGGCGGATCGATCCACCTCGGTTCGTTTTGTAACTCAAAAACCGGCCGGTCGGAAGCGATTTGGTGATCGGACCGGGATTTAGTGAACCGGTTGGCTCGGATTTGAACGGAAAATGTCAGATATGTTGCAACAACACTGGATCTGTTTGAGTAATGGTGGAGGTCGAAGTTGCTGCAACAATGGTGGACAATAGAGCTACAACGATGGTGAATATCAGAGCTGCAACACCGGGGCGAATGGTCTTTCGTGCTCGAATGAGATGGTGAAAAAGATGATTGAGAAGATGATGTCTGATTGTATTTTTTGCTTGAAGGTGGTGATGTCCGGTAGTATTTTTTTGCTTGAAAAGATGGTGAGAGAGATGGTAATGTAAATGATGGTGGGGAAGATGATATGGGAAGAGTAAAGTTAAAAAGTACTCAAATATTAATGGAAAATTGATGAAGAATTGAAGATAAATTTGGGAAGTTATGATAAAATATAATAAAAATAAATGTACTCAACTTATATATACTTATTTTTTAGATTAAAAGTGTTTGGTCTTGTAAACAAATAGTTCAAATTTATGTATTTTTTATTTAATTTATCAGACCAGTGATATATTTTTAAAACTTAATTTTTATATCTTTGAAATGTTAAGGTTAGTTATGTACTTGTCCGGTTCATAAATCCGGTTCGACCGGTCCGACCGGTCCAACCAGTGAATAGTAAGACGTTCGATTTGACGTCCGATCCGGTTCTGAAAACATTGATCAGCAACCTTGAATTTATATTAAAAACACAATGAATGTATTGGTAGAAATTCAATGATATTCAATTCATAATATTTTTAAAACTTAAATAATTAGTATTTAGATTAAAAATTAAATATGGAAATAATTGATTGAGTTTTTATTATTCAAAATTAGGTTAGTCCTTATGTATTGCACGAAATAAATAAATAACATATTAAATAATTAGTAATCAAAATTTATGGATTATAAAATCATGCTTGAAGATAAAATATGATTATAATTACATATAAATAGCTAATTTAAGTAAATAAGCAATAATGTATTTTTCGTAAACTTTGTTTTTTAAAAATTGTGATTTTTAAATATTTTGTTTTAAGAAAAATGATTTTTTAAAGAAAAAGTTCGTTGTATGATGTATTTTATTAAAAAATTATTTTTAAAAGTGTGGTATAATAAAAAAATAGGTTTTTTATTTATTAAATTATATATATTTTTTAATTTGAAAATTGTAAGAGTAAAATTATTAGTATTCATTATTATTATCATTAATATAGAGATATGAGAAAATTAGTATGATAAGGCTTATAATTGTTTTATGTTTATTTTAATTTTTTTATAGATAGATATATATAGGCTAAAAACCCATTAATTAAACGGATTATAATTAGTGAAAATACGAAGAGTTAGATTATAATATTTTAATAACAAATATAATTAAAACTTATATATATGTAATAGTTTAATAAATAAAACAACTATACTATTTGTAACTATTTTATCTAGATAGTTTGATTTTTAGACATTCGTTTTAAAAAAATTAATTTTTTTATCAAAATCTTATTTTTTTAATCTATGATTTGTAATTATTTAGGTTGTTTTAATAAAACTGTTTTTAAATTTTTCACCTTTATAATTTTTTAGAAACAAAACAATTTAAATATCTGCTTAGAAAAGGTTTAGTATTTTAGAAAAATTTATATATAACATTTTTGTCTTTAGACGGAGAAAGAAAAAAAAAAGTCACAAATCTATTTTTTTAACTCAAAAGCTCCTTCAATCTTTACCACTATCATAATTTCTTCTAATTACATTCTTATTTTTTGTTTCATATCCATCTATCTACGTCTTCTCTGTTCGGGATCTCCTCCAACTATACAAATTTGTTCTTGAATCACCAATTAAACAGTCAACCATCCATGCTATTGGTCTCACATGTATTTAGAAAATTAGGAATGTGGCTATTTTTAGAGGACAATCTCCATCCCTTAATAGGCGGCTTATTGACATCAAATGCACCAACTTTCTTTGGGTAAAAATATATATCAAAGGGATGCACTCTCGAGTGGTTAGATTAGTGTAAATTTAACATCTAGGCTTGGTATACCTCATTTTGTTTTGGGTGTTTCTTTTGTCTTGCTTATATTTCTGGTGTATCTATGATGCCTCTATATTCTTGATAGAGAAGCTTTCAATAAAATTCTTTTATATTTCAAAAGTATTTTTGTATCATTTCCACAATAACTTAGTATTACATGCTTTTTCCTTTCAGGATTTCATGAGATTTACATCGACGTGCAACAACTAGAGATGTATCATGAGAGAGTTTGATCAAGATATTGGTGATACCAAGGAAATTTGTGGGGTTAGACTAGAGAGAGCATCTCGTTTTCTTTGTTTTTTCTCCGGGTGACATATCAACGACACCTCATAGTTTTCCCAATTTAGCAAGATGTTTTTTTAGTTTCTTCCCGTTTCCCCATTTCTGATTTTCTGGTAACAATGGGTTGGTGTAGACAGTGACAGATCTAGAATGAAAATTTAAGGGTAATGTACGTAAAAAAAATTGGTGTACATTTACATTAATAAAGGGATCCAAAAGATTATCATTCAATAAAATCTATTTGGAATCGAAGGAATTGAACTATAAGGATTTAAACTCAAAGAAGTTACTGAACCAATATCATCATTATTATTATTAGAATCAATATCCTACTTTTGAAATTCTTTAATTTTAATTATCAATAAAAACCTGTTTTTTCATCTTTTAAATCCCTAATTTTATTACAAGTTAACCATGTTGATTTTAGTTGTGCTCAAGATTTATCACCCGCTCAATAGTTTTTTGTGCTCAATCGGTAGCTAACTTGCCATACAAATAATGATAGTAAACTAAAACATAACGAAATTGTGATGGTCTTGAAGGCTAAGAAGTGTTACATCTTCACACCTGCAAGTATTTACGTTTGGTATGCAAAATAAAAAAAAATCATATTGATGTATGCCCGGCCACACGGAAACAATAAATTGGTTATTTTTTTCATCATCCCGAACAATGAAGGTCACTACCATCTAACCATGGTCACCTGGTTGTGGGGTAAAACAATTTAACACAGTAAATTCTTCGGCTCAGAATATTATTGTTTTATCATCGTTTCTTATTGCTAATGTACCTAAAATATATACCTGATGTCATGAGAAAACAAATTTTTTTCACATTATTGTCACGCCACAACAATGGCAATTGCATCTTTTTCGTCATCACATCATGCGGATAAAATACTTCCACCAAAACTTGATAGGCAAATATTGTAGTACCGAGTTCAATTTTAGTATTAAACATGGTCAGGCAACCACTCATTTTTCCCTTATGCTTACATGAAAATTGATGGAAAGAAAGAGAAAAAAACTAAAAATCTACTCCAATCAAAATAGGATATGTGTCAAACGGTCTAACTAGAGAAGATAACTACTCATCATCAGCTAAATAGCCATTTTAGAGTTAATTAATACCATTCATCTAGATGCATTATCAAGTCCTAAATCCCCAAACCTAGAAATGTTGACATTTTCATTAAGCGACTTCAAACAAATTTTCAACCCTACAAATCAAATTAACAAACTTCTTAAATGAGGTTAGGACCGTTATCATCAACAAGTTATCCTATCAAACTTTCAAATGGATATTCATGTAATCATCATCATGGGCCTTAACATTAAACAATATCATGGTTGACAATTATTGGCGTTGTATAAACCATTGAGTCCATAAAAGAAATTGAAGCGACTCTTAGATGAAAACATGATCATCATTAAGTCATGGTATCAACTTCCAAATCATATTGCATGGAAAATGAGTCTACGCTCATCATCATAGATTTCAACGCTCATAAAAGTTAGAGCTTACATAGACAATAGATTGGGGGAGGGGGTGAGGGGCTCTAAGATGAACCCATGTTCATCATCTCAACATATGATATTTTCATCCAAATTATGTCACATCTCAAATGAATCCAAGCTCATCCAAAAGCACTTCAACGCTCAATCATTAGGGTTTACACTTATCTACATCAAAATGTGTCTCATAAAGGCCATAACATCCTAAAATGAAAAACCCTAAAGGGTGACGGAGATAATGAGAGAGAAAGAGAGAAGCTTGCTGCAAATGTAGCATTGTAGACTTCGAACGATCGATCGCTAGTATCCTTTCTCTATGTTTTTCTTTTTTTTCTCTCTTGAGTTTTAATAAAGTGAGCCAACTGAATTGGTGAAATAAGTCTTTAGACGAATAAGAGATATGCTTTAAAGAAAAAAGAAACAAACGTAAGGTAGTTGTATGTCATAGCAAACACATGAAATGAGTGGTAACAATTAGTGCTCGGCATCCCCTCTCTCTCTCTCTCTGGGTATTTTAAAACCCCCAACCAAGAATAAACCCGGGATGATGCAAGCCAATGTGTACGGATCTACTAGTACTATAGTAGACTAGCCAATCATTTTTGGTTTTAGGCGTCAAAGTTATACCCTTATATTTTACTCAAAAATCAAGGGAACATGAAAAAAATGATCCAATCAAAATAAGACATTTGTTACGATGGTTCAATCAGGGAAAAAACTATTTATCATTGTTTATAAATCAAATACAATAATCCGTTTTATCTTTCTTTTTAGTATATATTTAATTAGTTTTATGACTAGACTATAAGTAATATTTTAGTAATGTTAAAGATTATAATGGTAATTCAAAAAAAATATCATGATAAGTTTTTATGAGATTAGGAGCTATAGAATATTGCTTAAACTTTCATGCTTTTTGATGATATTAATTTAGAATAATAAACACATATTACATATATAAAAACTAGGTTAAAAAATCATGTATTGCATGAGTTAGCCAATGAGTTTTAAATCAACTGGTTTAAGAGGAGTCATCCTATGATTTTCCAAAGTGAAAATCATGGGTTGGAGTCTCACTAGGAACAATATGTTTCTAGTGAGCCAAGGGTTTTATCACAGTGGGTCTTTTGGTTGTGTGTTTCCCTTAGAATGGTGGGCGAGCCAGGTCACCAGCGCTATCTGTGTTCGCGGGCGTGGGTGGCTTTTTTCCATTGGGTTTACCCGGATGACCGGACTTAAAAATTATTCGCTGGCCGTTCAAAAAAATTTACATGAGTGTTAAATCAATTAATTATTAATGAAAATATAGGAATTATCAAATGATATATTGAAAATTTTAAGTGAGTAGGTGGGAGTTTGATTCAATGACAGTAATTTGCCTATGATGAGTTGTGTGAATTAGTTAATGTATAAATGAGGTGGAATGGAATAGGTAAGATAACTAGTCGTTAAAAAAAGTTAAATAAATAATAAAACAATAATATTGAAAATAGAAATAGACCAGGAAACAAAATCGTAAGGACGTAGTATCGTAACACACGATGACATGGTTTATTTACTTATTAGAAGTATATAATATTATAGGTATATTTATTATTTATTTATTAGAAGTATATAATATTATAGGTATATTTATAGGTATGTGGCTTACGCATTAGTTATTGGAACATCCTACTCTTTTTTATGTCTCATTTTTTATATATTCACATCCTACTCTTTTTTATCTCTCAATAACCAAAGCCTATATATATGTTTGACTATGTTTCATTTTGGTTTCTTTTTCATTTTGAGTTTGTTGAATGTACTTTTAGGTGTGTCTTCTATGTTTTGTAATGTTGGTGATATTATGGCTTAGCACCTTGCTGGCCTTTTTATGACTTTGAATAAAAGTTGCCGTTCAAAAAAAAAGAGAAATAGAAACGAAA
The DNA here is from genome assembly GCA_018326385.1 of Flaveria bidentis. Classification (NCBI taxonomy): domain Eukaryota; kingdom Viridiplantae; phylum Streptophyta; class Magnoliopsida; order Asterales; family Asteraceae; genus Flaveria; species Flaveria bidentis. Next base: position 3,749 of record BJCM01167971.1, on the reverse strand, counting down.
ATTTTCTCAGTTTCATCGACGTAATATGTAAGGTTTAGCAAACACACGAAATACTAGAAGCAACTTAAAAATCAGTATCTCGGTCAAGTTTTTTTCTGTGATCAAGATTTATGGGTTAATTGTGGTTGTATGTGCATAAATAACCTAACAACCATTAACCAAATTTGTACTATACAAAAAAATATGTTTTATATTAAAAACGTTTATTTGAATTTTTATTAATAATATTTATTTACATCGTTCATATTTTTTTATATAATAACATATTTGCTGCTTTTTTGGTATATTATTAGATGACTGATCGATGTTCGAAACAGACCGACTAACCGAACAAATAATTGTTTTTCTAAAATCAAAATAGTAAAATTGTTTGTAATTAAAACAGTCTGGCTATGAAATTTATAGAAAATAAAATATTATCAATTCAATTATATCATGGATATTATGGTTGTACAAAAAGTTCGTGGCTCGAAGCTTAATTCGAAAAAAGCTCGAATCTAAACGAGCCAGCTTGGCTTGAATTTTATACGAGCCGAACTCAAGCTAGGGTTAGTTTGGTTCGAGCTCTGCTCGTGGCTCAGTTCGTTGGCTTGGCTAGCGATTCGGCGCATATAATATATGTGTATATATATTAATATAATATAATAATAACAATTATTACTACTACTATTATTATGTTTTTTTTTATATTAGGATTTAAAAATATTTTTCTTAAAATAAAAATAGATTCTTTTTAGAAACAATAAGTATTTTGTGTAAAAAATATATAACTTGATAGTAAATTGTTTATATATTCGAAATAATGATCTTTGTTCCCTAAGTACTGAGTATCCAACAAAAGCTAAAAACCCTAATATATATTTTTTGTGTTTTCATATTAATTAATGTGAAGAAATAAAAAAACATTAAAATCGAGCCGGCTCGAACGATCCACAAGCTGGCTCAAGCTTTTCACGAGCCAAACTCGAGTCGGTGTTTTGAGCTTGTTAAAATTTTCAAGCTGACTCAGCTCGACTCGTTTACAACCCTAATGGATATTTGTTTTGATTTATTTAGACACATATTAAGGCATGAAGCTATAAATATTAGACTATATTATTATTAGCATTTAATAATAATAATAATTATTAGGTATTAGATATATGATTATTAGTAGGACTGCAAACGAACTGAACGTTCAATGAACAGTTCGTGAACCGTTCGGCGGGAAGTTCGTTTATGTTCGTTCGTTTAGTAAATAAATGACATGAACACGAAAATTTCATTTATTTAGTTAAACTAACAAACATGAACACAAATCGTGTTCAGTCATTTATGTTTTTGTTGAGTGTTCGATAATGTGTTTGTTTATGTTCGTTCGTGAACAATTATTTGGGTTCGTTTGTGTTCATATGCGTTCAGTAAGTGTTCGTGAATAGTTAATGAACTGTTCATGAACATCTTCGTTTTCTTAATGAACGAACACAAACAGTAAATCTTGTTCGGTAAGTGTTCGTGAACTATTAATGAACAAATTTATTTTTTAACAAACGAACACAAACAAGACCTTGTCGTGTTCGTTCGGTTCGTTTGCAGCACTAATTATTAGGGCTTAAATAATTATTATTAAACCTTAATAATGATATATGGACTCAACCATAATAATAATAATTATTAAACCTCAGTAATAATATATTGTCTAAGAGAAATTACTTTTCATATATATGTTATAAATATTTATATTTTATCATCATGTAGAAATTACTAAAAATATATAAACTGAAATTACTAAAATATTTTAGTATATAGCTCATGTAGATCAGTAGATGTTATCATGAATTATATTTCTCATTACAATGTTGAAAGTCAAAACAATTGATAAATTATAATGGTTCTGGTTAGTGGTTACACATTCAAAAGAGAAAACGTACTACACTTGTACATGATACTTTGCTATCATCTAGACGATGCTTTGAATACTAAATACCTCAAAATAAGCCACTTGTGCATTGGAATAATTTTTAGTGGTAGTATGACGACCGAATAACAATAACAGTGATATTACATGGGTTCATCATTGGAATAATTTGACAAACAAGTATGAAAATAGAATTTTGTTATGAATGAGATGTATTATAGAGTTCAAGTTTGTAAGAAAGTAGAACACGAGTCATTTCTAGATTGAGTGTATAAGAAGATAATATTGATGATGTGGGGATGTTAGAACAAATATCATGCACGTTTTGTCCCTCGAATATGTAAAGATATGGTCACTTATTATCATGTGTTACATGTGGGTCTACCAAATTTTAGGACCATGGATAGATTTAATGATAAAATTTATATTATACTTGAATTTATAACATGTTCGCAGACTGCGTTAGTCAATATAAAAATATTGTAAATTGTCGATCTTTGTAAAAGTTGGCCATGCGTATATCTCAGCTTAGTTGGTTTATACTGTGAAATATATCAAAATACTTACCATACATGTGGATGGTTTAATTTTTATTTTTTCAAAACAAATATCTTAACTTCTAAATACCATCAAAACTTGATTTAAATAGATTTATATTTACACAAAACTAGTAGGTACAATCATCAATCTTATAGCATTCATATTAGGTTCATCATCTCCATCCATATATTTTACCCAAAAATCATTAACCCCTAAATTTATGTAGTATGTTGGATCATATGAGGCTGATGCAACCAAAACAACACTTAAATGATTTTGGAGTACAACTAAATAAGTCTTCCGAAGACAAAGTTGCTCTTCCGAAGACAAGTTGAAAATCTTCCGAAGCTCAAGAATAAAGAACCTCCAATGGTAAAACTCAGTCTTTCGAGACTAAATAGTTCTCCTTCCGAAGTATAAACACTTAGAAGATCCAAGTCAAAGTCTTCAGAAGAACAAAGTCATGAAGACTTGCATTAGTCTCGGAAGAGGTTGATTCTTCCAAAGTATAAATGGATTTGGAAGAACTCATTCTTCTGAAGCCATTTAAGCTTCGGAAGAACCAACTATGAATCAGTAGACAAAAGTATGGTCCAACTGACACTCGTTACGAACTGATGTGCTCCAAATTATACATAAAAATCCTATTAAAAGCACATCAATTATTCCTTAATATCTTCCTTAAAATGATGAAAATATACTTAAAAATGTTAAATTGTGTTTTCAGGTGTTTAAAAGGGCAAGATGGACAAAAGAAGCAAATTTAAGAAGAAATTAAAGTAATCCGAGCTTTGGAATCCAAGCATGGGGCCGTGCCTCATTAAGCGCGCCCCTATGCCTTGCCAGAAACACACCCCCATGCTAAATTAACACACCCCGTGCTTGGACATCTGACAGGACAAAAAGTACTATTCCCTAAAAGTAGACACGGGGTCGTGCCCCATGAGGCACGGGGTCGTGCCCCACCTCCAACACGGGGTTGTGCCCCATTTAGCACGGGGTCGTGCCCGACACAACCTACATGTACGAGCCGACCAACTTTCGTAAGCATTGTACTAGCACGGGGCCGTGCTTAAACACTCCAGAAAGCCTATAAATAGAAGCCTAAGCTCACCTTTTTTGGCAAGCTTTGGTGGGATAGTTACTTTGCAGAACTCTCTCGGTAATCAAGACTTCAAGATCATTTGGAGGCTCGGGAGGTGCATACAACACTTGGAAGAAGCTCGGGATCGTCTAAACGTCATCCATTGTGGATTATCGGTTTGATTGTTCCATTTCACCGATGATTACATATCTATCTTCTTTGTTATCT
>BJCM01167970.1:0-25552 GCA_018326385.1 Flaveria bidentis | reverse complement strand
GCAAACAACCACAAACCTATATAGTTAGTTCAATACACAATAAACAATGAAATATTAAACATTATAAGCATAAACCACACATTGTATTTCATTCATACCCATTCATTACATATATGTAAGACATGAAAAACATTTTACATTGAGCTCCTAAACTAGGTACATATGTATCAAGAAACTCCCCCTTGGACCTAGTTTACATCAATTGTCTAACATTCTTCATCAGCTCTTCAAATTTCTTGTACTTCTCCTCCCATGTAACTCTTGCATGTATTTTGAATGCAAAGCAGAGTCTTATCACATTTTGGAACTGGAGGGCTTGTACAATGTCTTGTGCGTCATAGAACAATGGCCACATGTATAAAGTGTAGACATTGTCAGAAGACAAGTTAGTTAGCCATATTGGGTCAAATACCCTGATAGTTTCCATATTACCTTCTCTCTTCAGAACTATGACCACCTCACCTGTTCTCCTATCATAGTACCACCACTTGAAGTGTGGAGTGAAGTCCTGTGGCATTTCCCTTAGAGGGATTCTTGACATCGTGCGTGGAGGACTCCACTTCAGCACTATCTTTGGCTTGCCAGTAATGGAATCAACTTCAGACCGTCTGATATACCTTGTAGGTTGTTGAGGTTTGAAGTTGACCCACCTGGTATGGTACTCTCTCTTCAAAGCAACCTCAAACTAGCCTGACATCTTTCTTGGGTTAGCATATAACAGCTTCAATTTGGCCAGCTGGTTGAGCTCAAAACTAGGTAGAGTCTTTAGATCGTGTCAGAATCTAATGTACTCTATACCCTTCTCACTTTTCACCACATACACATTAAGATCCTCAAGATAGGCCCACGCGATAATCTTGCTCCACACCTTGTGATGCTTCTTCACTTTGTAGTGCTTGGTGTAGACACTCAGTTTTGGAGCAGTGCGTTGGCTCAGATCTCTGCAAAACAGGCCGCCCATTCAGCTTTCTTGATGTCAACATCAGAGTTTGTGGCTTGGGATTGACCTTCTTTCTTTTCAGATTCACTTTCCATCTGATCCAGTATATCAAAAGTATCACTGACGAGAGTATCTCCGAGATTGGGGACTACATTTTCCTCTCTATCAGTATACTTTGGATATTGCTCCGTTGTGACGTCCTCGATCTTGATGTCATCTACGTCATTCAGCTCGTCGTCACTTGCAACTTCAACAGTTGGAGCATCCTTCATAATCTAATCCGGATTTAGCCTGAACATCTCAGCAAGTTGCTCATCCGTAAGGTCATGAATGATTTCTCCTTCTTCAAGAGTATAGCTTACTGACCTTTGGACGTTCCCTTGCAAATCAAGAATCATTGTGATTCGAGACTTGATTTGCTGAAGGGGAGCAACATCGTACTCATCTTGCTGAGATGATTGATCTGCTTGATTTAAAACATGTAAATACATCAACCATTAGTCAATAATAAAGACAGAGACATATCAAATATATTAATTCATCAGTTTAATACATGATTCAATTACAAGATTTAAAATTACATAACATCTAAGCATTACTTTTATCCTGAATCATGTGATCTTCTGCAGGCGAGCCTGAGGTCGAGGCACCCTGATCCTGAGTCTTCTTGGTGTGCCTCTTGCTAGCTTGTGTGGCTCCTGATGCCACTGCATCATCTTCTTCCTCATCATCTCCCCCATCTCCTACACCATCATTATCCGCCTCATCATCATCCTCCTCATCATCATCCTCATCATCATCATCGTCATCACCATCCCTTTCTCTTATCTTCAGAGGCTCATTATTTGTTCCTTTGAGCTTGAGCATGATAGTTTTTTGGCAGCCTCCAACTCCTCTATCTTCTTAGCTGATAGGACTTTATGCTCCTGGAGTTGGGCAATCTCCTCACCCTATGCAGCCATCTGCTGAGCTTGGTACTTAATTAGTTGGGCCTGTTGTGAGATCTGCTGTGCTTGGGCAACATTTTTTCCTACAAGCTGACGTATTTGGGCATCTCTCTCCTCATCAGCAGCCCACAGCTTCAGCACCATTCTGTTTAGTGCTGACAGCTAATCCTCTACACTAACAGAAGGTAAGGATGATCTAGTAATGAATATCGGGTGGGATGATGGTCTAGGTTGGTGGCTAGTGGAGGTGATGGTGGCAGTGGTGAATATGGGTGGTGGTATATGAGTGGGTGGTGATGGGCAGGCTGTAGTGGTGGTGGAAGTAGTGTAGATGGGTGGTGGAGTGGTTGTAGTAGTGATGGTGGGTGAAGTGGTAGTAGTGGTGGCAGTAGCTGTGGTGGTGGATGAGGTAGTAGACGTAGTGATAGCCGTGTTGGTGGGTGAGTGAGTGGTGGTGGTAGATGTGGTGGCAGGGGTGGAAGAGGTAGTAATCAACATGAACCTCCTTCTCTTGGGCTTCATCCCATAGAGCTGAGCCATCCTCTTCTTCCTCATGCCCTTCGAGGCGGATGCTCCTCCTAGGATGTTGGGCTGATCTAGGGTGTAGGTTGGATCAGTCATAGTCTCCCCAGACCTACCCGGGCGTTCACCAACTGCCCGAATCCCTCGTTTGGTGGCAACCACCTTGCCGCCCACCGTTGGAGTCAACGGCTCATCATCACTCTCCTCCTCCTCATCAGGTCTAAAATCCTGATGGAAACTAGCTATATCAACTTCTCCCTAAGTGGATGGTGGAGGTGTAACATCTGTAGTAGTGGCCCTTGATGTAGTGGGGCTAGTGTCTCCACCATCACCACTGTCATTATCATCCGAGTCATCAGTGGGAATAACGATCGGCTCAGTTTCGGAGTCACTGTCATCGTGGCGCCACTTCCTTCGTGCCAGCGCCACGTAGTCTTCACGGGCCAGATGCCCAAACAGCCGCCTCACAGGGGGTTTCACCTGCTCCCCCCTGTAAACCTTCATCTGGCCCAAGGTGGTATCGTTCATCATCTCGAGCACCACGGCATCCTCCTTCTCCTTTGGCAACGAAGGGAGCTTTTGGTCAATGATCATCTGCATAAATCGAGGGTACATGCAAAAGCCCTCCTTGCCCTTATCCTCAATGTTCACCACCAGGTAGGTGAAGATCATCCTAGAGAAGCTAAACGGATGGTTCAGCACCAACGCCAAATAGGCGTTCTGTTTCCGATCGAATAGCTTGTCGAATCCCCCCTTCCGTGAGGCATACTTGAGTAGTACATGGGCTAAGTACTTAAGCTAGGGACACAGGTTGCTCTTGTTGAGCAAACCTGAGTTGATGTCCCGAGAGTACTTGGCCCGCAGAAAACAGCCTCGTACTTTCAGTGGGTGTAGACAGGTAGGGCAGTCATCATCATCCCCAAACTTTAATATTGTCCTGAGATCGTCCTCAGTGATCTCTATAGGCTGACCAAAGATAGAGCTCCTGATCCGGTGGGGCTCTAAGGTCCTGTCGACAACCGCACCTTCCTAGAAGGCCTGCTAAACGGAGCGGTATGGTGTGTACGGAGTCAAAATGGCACGGAAGATCCTCGATCTCTGTTGGAAAGTAATAATGCCAGAGAAATCAGTTGCATTCCTGGAAGTCAGATCCAGATGAGCATAGATTTTATGCTTCGTACTCATAGTCCAACAACTCATTGATGAGAAGTTATCAAACTCCTTTTTCAAAGCCTTAGCCTTTAGATATTTTAATGATGCATTCCCTTCATACCGTTTTTCCAGAGCATCCCATAGCTTCTTTGCTTGTTTGTTCTAAGAGAATTGATGGAATATATCCTTAGGAATTGACTGAGTTAACATACCATACATCTTCTTCTCTGCATTGTACTTTACCTTTTGGCTATTAGTCATGCCACCTAAGGTAAGTTTAACTACATCAGCACCAACCGACATGTTGTACCCTAAATCTATTGATTCCCACAGATTAGTATCTACTCCGTTTAAGTATATCTCAAACCTTTGCTTCCATTGTGGGTAATCATCTAACGTTATGAGCTTAGGGGGCTTATTGTAATTTCCTACTTCATTTTCCAGAAGCAATAGATTCTGGATCTGTGAATCCCTACCTGCTGCGAACGCCGAATATTGATCTTCCATCTCTATTTACTTTGAAGTTTAGAACACAACTATTTTACCGGTGCGAATGAAAAACTGCGATTGGGCTATTCATGCGATTGAACAATGTGGATGGCTCAATCGTTTGATTGAACAAACGTGGATGGCTCAATCGTGCGATTGGACAGGTACGGATGAACAATGCGAATAGGGTGTTCAATCGTATGAATGTTTGAATGACTTAGTGCAATCGTGCGTATGGGAGGTGCGTATGAATTCAATCGTGTGATTGAGTCAATCGTGCGACTAGAGCTGCTGGTTTTTGAAAATTCAAGGATTTTAGGTACTTTGACACAAAAACACGAATTTTTCCCGAACCCTAATTGTCTTATGCCTGAAAACGTTAACTTTTTGACTTGGAGACGTCGAAAAACACTGTTTGACACAAAAAGATTGAGTTTTTTTGAGTGAGAAACACGATTTTTATATCAAATTCGATTGAATCACACGCAAATCAAGAGCCAAAGCTCTGATACCGCTTGTTAGGACAGTTTAGGTACGGAGTACTAACTGATTTACGTGTATACCAAACCAAATAGTGTGGAATCCTATTTGATTGGCGATCCAATCAGTGAGAACACAAGTATAATCAATCCAATAATGAATCAAAACATTAAGAACGATTGTAAGATGATTAACTATGATCTATGAACTTGGAACAAGTGTTCTTGAGTCTTTGGACGGCTAGGGTACAATTATGTGCATAGGTATTCGAATTGTTCTATTTTTAACAAAGTAATTTTAACTTGTTTAAGTAGATTAGATAAGTTTTAAGTTTACTTAGTCAAACTTGTCCAAATCATCCAAAACATGCTCAAAGAATAAGATCTGCTATGTTTCTTAGTTTCTATTGAAGCTTTTTGTTATATTGACTGTTCACAGCTTCGAAAATGGGTATTGTTGGTTTGTTCTTGAGGGTAAGGGAGTGTGTACAGTAATTGTTGAAGAGTATATTCTGTTGTTTACAAATAAAGGTGATAAAACACTCTATTAGCAACTCGATCACCAGATAAATCAAGTTCTATTCAGATCTTGGGTGGATCTGAAAAAGAACCGAGAGCCAAAGCTTTGATCCAATTGACTGGGTGGTGAGATTAAGATTCTTACTAGGATCAAATATAGTGATTTAGTCAGAGATTGAATGGCAGAAACAAACAATCAATAAACTTCAATGCAAGAAGATACTCATAAATGCTTGTATATATTAATGAAGGTGATAAATTACAATGAATGCTAAGGTTGAGCATTAAACAGTAATAATACACCTTGAGAATCTGGAATACAAAATATTCTAATTGTCTATCAACAGTCACCTCATGTACGAGGGTTTCTATTCTATTTTTAGGCTGACAAGATGCCTTTTCTACAAAATGACTAAACTACCACTGACCTATACATCAGAACTAGTCTAAGTCTTCATCAGCATTTCTTCTGTTCATCTGCATTGACAAATGCGGATGAGTTGAACTTGATCAGCATTTCTTCTCTTGTTATCCGCATTAGTAGTTGGTTATCCACATTGGGTAATGAGGATGAACAAATACTTATGCACATTTGTTGCTGGTCATCCGCATTTGCAAATGCGGATAAACATATCTTACCCACATATCTTTTTGACTATCTGCATTTCTTAATGCGGAAGAACAAACACTTGTCAGCATTTTTTCTATTTCTTCCGCATTTACAAATGCGGTTAGTCAACACTTGGTTCTTCTTAGCAAATTCTTCATCTATATTACTTCTTGGACTTGGGGAGTTTCCAGCAGAACAACCAACAACTCATCAATTGAATTGGCATGTATGATCCTTTCAGGTTCTAACACATATCATCTAGGGTTATCGCACGTATGGAGTAGTCACATAGACTAACTCCTCTATGTGTGAACCCTTAAGGGTCAGCCAAGATCGCAAACTGTAAACACACAGTTGACCTAACAAATCTCAATGAGTTGTGAACCTCCTTTCATTTGCTTGCAAGACTTTTCATTCATTCATTATGTTCCACTTTCATTATCTTAAATCTTTCACTTCGTTAAGATAATATTTTACATTCATTATCATAATCACACCACGTAAAGTCTCGTCATCATATGTAATAAGGAACATAAGGAAACACATCATACATAATGTACATAATCATCATTCATCAGCATCATGCATAAGCATAGCATCAATCACACATTATCATCCATGCCACATCTTACATCACCTATCACATCATCTATGATCTCAAAAATTCAATTTACATTACCCCCAGGAATCTCCCAAGTCAAAGCCTACATTACACATTTTCCCCCAAAATCTCAGAAAATATTCTAAGTCTTAGGCGCATGGGCAATATGCAGGCGCATAGGGAACGTCTAGGCGCATGGGCACTATTGGGGCGCATGGCCAACACTTAGGCGTCTGGGCACATTTCTAGGCGCATGGGCACTATGCAGGTGCATGAGTGCCTGGGCGCATGGGCTTTCTGGGCGTCTGGACACTTAGTCAAATTCAGCCTATTTCTAGGCGCAAGAGCATTCATCAATCAAAAGGCATGACTACGAACACAAAAAGCCCACATCATGTTCTGAAAACTTTCTCGGATATGTCTTCTTCTTGGACTCTAAGTTGATGATATCTAGACCTTAAATCAATCTTTGAATAGTAACTCGGTCCTTGCAGTTGGTCAAACAGCTCATCGATACATGGAAGAGGGTAATGATTCTTTATTGTAATCTTGTTTAATTCCCGATAGTCAATGCCCATCCAAAAAGTTCCATCTTTCTTCTTCACTAATAACATAGGTGCTCCCCAAGGTGAAGATTTGGGATGTATGAAGTCTTTATCTAGCAGTTCATGCAACTGTTTCGACAATGCTTGAAGTTTATTCGATGCCAAACAATACAGTGCCTGAGCGATAGGGGCAACTCCTAGTGTCAACTTGATCTGAAACTCTACTTTCCTGTGTGGAGAAAGGCCAGGCAAGTCCTTGGAAGATACCTCAAGAAAACCTTTAACAACTGAAAAGTCTTAAAGTTGCTTCTCCTCAATGCTCTTTTTAGTAACTAGGACTAATCTCGCCAAATGTCCTTTCCTCAAACAATTCTGAGCCTTCATTTAAGAGATGATGCTGACCACAACACCACCCTTATCGTGTTCCACCGTGTGTATCTCAGCACTAGGCAAAGGTAGTTGGATAACCGCGGTATATATGGGAACACCTAGTATCTTACCATTGGCTATTTGTTCAATATATTTGAGTCTAAGGCTATAGGTAATATCTAGTAACATACTAAACTTATAAGAAATGAACTCCTATTAGCACCTGAATCAAACATATTAGGGGTGAAAAAACATTGACAGGAGATTTACCAGCTACAGTAGAAGGATCATTACGAGGCTCACCTGAACCAATGATGAATGCTCTACCCTTGACAACACCATTTCTATTACCATTTCCGTTTTCATTGTGGTTGTCAGCACCACTACCAGCGCCATTTTTTTTCTTTTGCTCAAGGAAATTCCTCTTGAAGTGCTCGGTTTGACCACACACGTAACATCCCTTCTATGCACCCTGAGGTTGAAAAGACTTGGCTGGAATATTCATGTGGTAGCTCTTGACGGCATGGCCAAATTTTCCGTAGGTCACTCTCAGATATCCTTATTGCACAGTCCATGACCATGATTGTTGCACTTGTTGCTTATAGTGGAAACACAGAGGTGTAACAGTTAGGGTCGTCGTAATACATCTTGTTAACTAACCTTTTGTCAAACACAGTCAACCAGGAAAATCCAATTTGAATCCCACCATAGGGGAACAAGCAAAGGTAACTCATGCTCAAAATGATAAATACCCAATAAAACGAATGTTGGAACATTTAAATGGAAAAGACGCTAAGTCTTAATATTAACCTAATGAACAATGAATACACGTGCATAGAGTATCACTACTCTAATATAACTTTCTTGAAGATTACGCACATATCAAATAAATAGTATTGCACGATAACTAAAATTACAGAATGAGTAACATCTCATAATAATTGGGACTATTGTCAGAATACAAATCATATTAAGGTTCTAGATGGATGAAAACTTTCATACGAGTGGTGATCAAGGATTGCTTCCATATCCTTAGTGAAGTTTTATATGGATTGAGACTCTCGTATCCCTAAAGTATAGAAATGAAAACTGGTACTGACTATGACTGTTATCATCTGATAGGATTCGCTAAACTTCTCATGCACGACAAATTACAATTACATGTGCACCCGTGATGGTAATTTGCTTTGAATGGTCACTCCTAGTTCCTCCTACCCGAGCTAACATACCTTGTTAAGTACAGAGTCTTATCAATGATATAAGTATCAAAGGAATAGTTATTAAACCAAAGTTCGGTTAACAAAGGAGAAAGAGATCGAAGCGGTCGATTAACCACCGACGATGGATTCAGCCGGCTGCGGTGATAGGTTTGGAGGTGGTAAGATGGTAGGACTTTCACGGAGTATTTAGGGTTGACAAGGAGAAAGAGATCATAGGGGTCGATTACGGTTATACATATATATGAACAATATAATTTGCTATTTAGACCCACAAGTTTATATAATTTAAATTTTACAGTTGTAATTGATTTTTGTAAGTTTAGGGTTAAACTAAAGATAAGTAATAATAATTATAATCATTTTATTTTAATAAATGAAATTATATAATTAAAATTTCATAGAGAGATTAGGTAATCAACACGATAACATGAAAACCTAGGGTGTCACAATTAAGCAAGGGAAACCAATGCACCAAGAAAACACCACTGGTGGTGAGGATGAACATACGAGGTATGTTACCTGATCTCCCCGTGGTTCTTCCAAAGAAGATGAAGGAAGTATGCAACTCACAATTAGAGACCTACTTTCTACAGTCTTAATCCTTGAATTCAGGGTTAAGACTTTAGAGGATAGGTCTGCCACTCAGCAACTTTAGATTGAAAATCTCAAGGCTCAACTAGTTGAGAAACAGATTAAGAGATCTATTAGGCATGTGCCAATACAAGTCTCTCTAACTTCATCCTTTAGCTCATCTAGCTCTTAAGACGATGCTACCAAAAGGGGAAGAATGTTTAGAGTGAAACACACATGGAGCAGCAAAGCTTAGTTCTCTCTACACTTTCTTCAAGATAACTTGCTCGTCAATCAATTGTTTTCCCTAAGCCTGCTCATATCATCCTTCAATTGGACCCAAGGATGCACATTGATTTAAATAGATTCTTAACTAAATTTCTGATGAGCTCCTCACTTGAACAGCCAAGTCCAGATGTTGCTTTGGCATATTTTGGAGCTGAAGAGCTTCAGATGTGGAATACACCATCTACCGCTGTCAAGGGAGTTGGTCAACCTAAGGTCCACATTGAACCTAAGATTGAATTTGAAAGGGATATAGGGACTGATGGCCTAGCAACTGAAACAGTTGGGATAGATAGTGAAATACCACTAACTTTCCAAGCTGAAGTCAAAGCTGTGAAAGAATTATTCCAAACTTCTGAAGCTGAGATCTAAGCTTCGGAAGGGCTATATTCTCTATCTGTGATCTAATTATCACGGATGCAATCCTTGAACTGGCATCTGAGTTAAATAGGGAAGACTTTCTCAAAACACCTCTTACTCAAACATCAGGACAAGCTCAAATCACCAACCACTAACCTAAAACCTCTGCTAAGAACCTCCAAAGTGTCAAGCTTCTAAAGACATCAAGGGTAAAAGGAAGTTATCTGTGGAGGAATTGCTAGAGGAAGAAAGGTTGGAGAAGCTTAGAAGAAAAGTTAGACTTCCCACTAAGAAGCTATTAGCTATTAGTAGTAAAGCAACTATAGTCAACCAAGAGACTATCAATAACCAAAGAACGTTGGAGATTATTGACGGGCTCATTAATCTTGGTGCATCCAGTGAAGATGTTCTCCTCTTAGCACTTGAGGAGTTAGTAGAGTTGGAGAAGGCAACCCTGCTGCAAAAAGAACAAGAAGAAGCAACATGGTTGGCCTTAGAAGAAGAAAGACTAAGAAAGAAAGAGGAAGTTGAGCAAGAGCTTTGGAATGAAAGGATAGCTTTTCTGAGCTCTAGGGGATTCTCTCTTGAGGAACTTGCTCCTCATGAGAATGATATGGTCTTGTGGCTCTTCAATAAAGAACAAGACCAAATAAAAAAGAGAGAAAGATGGCTTCTAGGGAAAAGCTGAAGGAGAAGAAGAAGAAAGAGGAAGAAGCTCAACTTGGAGCTCTCAAGAAGATGGGAGATAAATCCTGGATGAAGGATTATCTCAGGGCCTATGGCTTCTCTGATAGGTAGGTTGGTCCCATGTCTGAAAAGGCCCTGCAGCGACATGTCAGCAACATCAAGGCTGACATTCGCTCAGGAAGAATGAAGGGGAGGTATAGAATAATACAAGGTATGGCTTCTAAACCAGCACCACAACCATAACCAACACTTCTCCCTTTTCCCATCAGATTCAAACCAACCACTAAGCCTTACACTCCTGAGATCACACAATCATCCATACCCTCTCCCACGCCAATTCCATCAAAACAACCACCTCGACTACTTATCCTTAAACCCAAAACACTCCCCAAAACCCAACCATCATCCACCCAAAAACCACCTAAATCATCCTCTCAATCATCTAAATCTCTAACCTTGGAAGAATTTAAGGAGATCAAGACAGAGCTCATCAAATGTACTACTCTATGTGACATCTCTTGTGAGGAGGGGAACATCAAACTGACCTTTATTGATGGCTCCTCATGTCCTCTCACAAGAGAATAATTCCTTAATCTACCTAAGGGAACATTAGACTAGGCTTTCAAACTCTTGGAAACTAATTCTGATTCTCTTGAAGAAGAAAAGAAGAAGCTAAGAAGAAAGTTGGTGACTCTACTAGACACTAGGAAGGAAGACAAGTTACCATCTCAACCTTTTGTTCCTAGAAAGAAAATAGTCTAGTGAAGGTTCGAAGACTCTTCTCATAACTTTGTTATTGAAAGAGAGAATAGTGTGGTCAACAAGCTTAATGCCATTTCTCTGCTACACTTAAGTAGATTTGATATTATTGATTTAGCATAGAAACCATTCTCCAATCCCTCTAACTATTAGATAGCTGCTCACATTAGAAATCATCTGAGCAGTCTTCATCTAGCTAAACTGACTACAAGGGTCACGATTAAAGAAGAGTTGAAGCTGAGAGAGAATAATGTAAAGGAAGGGTCAGCCACCAAAGGCAAAGCCTTTATACAAATGGTTGAAGGCCCTGAATTGGAATATATAGTTAGATGGGAGTATGACTACAACTCCTAGCAACTAAGTCTTTTTAGAGGGTCACAACAAAGGGTACACATCATTCATAGTGATAGACTTGATCTGTTGTCTACGAAAGATTTGTACAAACTTCTGAGCACCACATCTGGAAAGAACAAAGAAACAGATAAGCATCTTCTTTCCTTAGTACTGAAAGTTTTGAAAAGTAGGAACAAGTGGGTTTTAGTTGCATTAGCCTAGGGGATGTTGTTGGATCAAGTAAGGCTCGTGCAATAAAAACAAACAATTAGAATATATTTGGTGCAACTAATGAAGAAATTCCTCAGGCAAAAGATGAACTTCCAAAAGTCAAGACTGAAAGAGCTTTCGAAGAGGAACTCTAACTTTAGAAGGCGAAGCCTTCCTTCTTCCGAAGTTCAACACTTAGAAGATTACAAGACAATGACTTCCGAAGTATGAACTCCTGAAGATCATCAAGCCTCGAAAGAAGTAGACTCTTCCGAAGTATAAGTGGCTTTGGAAGAACTTGTTCTTCCGAAGCCAATTAACCTTCGGAAGAACCTACGATGAACTAGTGGACATAAGTATGGACCTCTGACAGAACCGTTGTAACCTCTGAGATACTACATGGTGCTTTCCCATACCCATGTAGTTGACCATACTTTATTCCACTATTCATTCCTTATAAGTTAGTATAGTTACTAACTTTAGTTGATAAAAAAAGGTAAGTCATGGACATATCATGACTACCAAATCATAGATAAAATTTTATCTAAGATACCTTACCTTTAGCAATGTATTATTTACTCTAGACGTATGTTTCTAGCCGGTATTAATGTATAACTGGCTGTAGATAGTAATATATATACTTTTTCATTCTAACTCTTTTAACATGCTTTTAAGAGTCTTGTAATATTTAGAATTGAGGACTAATATATACAAGTATCTTGAAAAAATTATCTATGATTGTTTACTTAGTATACTACTATCAACTCTTAAGGGATTATGCATCATCAAACGAGTGTAACTTGGTGAGTTTGAGTGATAAAATTTGTGTTAAGTGACAAAAACCGATCCTACAAGAGTGATAGATAACAATACTAACATTATTGGGTTGAAATCTCATGACTATCATATTCTCATGCAAAGTTTAATACCGATTAGGGTTAGAAACTTTTTATCCAAAGATACTTATACCCCAATAGTTGATCTTTGTATATTTTTAAGCAACTTTTCTCCAGAACACTATTGGTCGCGGAT
The DNA here is from genome assembly GCA_018326385.1 of Flaveria bidentis. Lineage (NCBI taxonomy): Eukaryota > Viridiplantae > Streptophyta > Magnoliopsida > Asterales > Asteraceae > Flaveria > Flaveria bidentis. The sequence continues at coordinate 12,923 of BJCM01167970.1, read as the reverse complement.
ATGAAAAAAGCTAAGGATGTCATTCTTATGATATCGTGTAACTTAGAGTTGATTTACCCTTCGGTGTTTTTTTGACATAATGATTCATTTAGTTTTACATTTATCTGATGAATCAATTCGTGGTGGTATTGTATGTATAATTGGATGTATCCATTTGAAATATATATGAAAAAAGTAAAAAATTATATGAGAAATAAAGCAAGGCCGGAAGGTTACATAGCTGAAGGTTATGTTGCTGAAGAAGCTCTATCATTTTGTTTGAGATACCTTCGAGATGTTGAGACTCAGTTTACTCGCCGTCACAGAAACAAGGATGTCATTAATGAAAAAAAAACATGTATGCATTTGAGTCTAAATGTCGTTTGGGTGGTGCAACAAAGATGAAATATCTTTCTCCAAGTAAAAAACTTAAGTTAGAATGGTTTGTTCTCGATAGCTGTCAAGAAGTGAGAGACTACATGAAGTAAAATTTCATATCTTTAACTTTTCATCATTAATTAAACATATTACATTTCTCACGTATTGTATATTTTTATTAATCATGTATTGAATTTAAATCGGAATGCCCACATAAGGATATTAAAATCAAGTTTCTAACATTGTTTCTCGAGAAGGTAATCCATATGTTACTATATGTTTGTTAGGTAAACCATATATAACATGTGTTACTATATATTTTTTAGGTTTATTCATTGAACATAAAAAAATTTCCAAAATTTCACTCAGAGTTGTATTTCTTTTCAATGGGTGCAGATGCAAATACCTATACTTGCATTACTTGCATAGTCAATTATGTTTATGGTAGTTGATTGTGACGCATAATGCACAAAGCAAAACTTTGGTGTTTTAGTGGAGGGAGAGAATGGTGAGAAATATGATAGGCAAGTTGAAGAGATTATTGAATTATGTTATGCAAATGGGTATTCAATAGTCCTATTTTGTTGCAAATGGTTTGATACTCGAAGCGATGTTTCATATGACAATAATATCATTAGTATAAACAAAGAACAAGAATGGGATAAATACAACCAACTTATATTTGCCTCCCAAGCTAAACAAGTGTACTACATCCAAGAACCTTCTCGAAGAAATCAAAACAATAATCACCGGTGGGTCGTCGAGAATGTTAATCATCGAAAAATTTGGGATTGCCCTACATCTAATGATGGTGTCATGGAAAATATTCAAAATGTTTACATTGACTTGATATAAGATCTGGACATTGTTCACAACCACTCTTCATCTAATAGTGTATTTTTTAGTGACTCATGCAATACTTTCATAGCATGCCTACTTATGTCACCAAAGGTAAGACTACAAGTGAAGTTAATCCACCAACTGTTACTGATGATTAGGTGTTTGAGGATAAGACTAATTATGATGAGTACGATTCTGATTATGACACCGAAGGGCCAGACAAAGATGCTGAAGTATATGAGGGTGAGTCTCATTGAAAATATTTTTAGGATTTGTATACGTATTTAATTATATAAAACTATGTTTGTATTTCATGTTATAGTAGATAACTTTCTTCTTATTTTAACACTATGTTCTAAATCTTATATTTCAAGACATGATATTATTGTGGATTGTTTTTGCATACCTTAAGGCTGATGACATGAGTCATGGAGGTGATGGTGTGGGGGATCCACCACTTCCTTCATTTGGTGGTCCTGAAAGTCACGCGTTGGATGGTAATTGTTTTTATAACTTATTTTTTTACTATATTTATTCAATTATTATTAATATATAATGCAATTAATGAATTTAAATTATAATTTAAGGTACGCCTTCTCGAACAACAAGAGGCAAGGCAAAAAAAACAAAAAATTGCTGAAATTGTTCATCCGAAGATCTTCGGATGTATTTCTTGTAAGATAGATATCTACGGAAGAACATAAATGTTCATCCGAAAATGTTTCTTACACTTAGTCAATTTCTGAAATTGACCAAGTATAATGTTTGAATCTGCAATCATACACATGAATCAACACATATATGGATTAACCTATATACATATTTCATATATCAAAATAATGAATTATAAATGTTTATTACAAGCGTTGATTAAATTTTTAAACCTATACAAAAGGATCTAGACTTATTTTCTCTAGATCTAACAAGATCTCTCTTGTCAATTAAAACTCATGTGAAAGCATTCAAAGTTGGTTCTATATATTTTTTTGAGTGTGTTTATTATATGGAATGGTTATAAGTGATTTTGAGTGAAAGATAGATAAAAACTATTATTATCTTTATATTTGAGAAATTACTATTAAACCCTTATAAATTTTTAAATTTTTTTAAAAGTAGTTAAGTGGAAAAAAGATAAAATGTAATGATCAAAGTATTACAAATATTATTTACTTGATAATAATAGAGAAAGAAATAGCAAGGTATTGTTTGGTAACTTCTGAATGGGTAAGTGCCGAACGAATAAGAGGTTTGAACCAGTAAGAGATCTGTACCAATAAGTGTTGAACCAGATTAAGTCTGTTTGGTTGGATATCTGAATGATTGTATAGAATAATTATTTTACTCGTCTGAATTACTTCTTGATAAATATAATTTATCTATTTGGTTATAAGTCCTAATAATAAATAACAATTAAAGAAATAAAATACAAATCATATTACAAAATTCAAATGAATTCAATATAATATGTATTATAAAAATTAAAAGAATTAACCACATTATAAAAATACAAACCAAACTCATATCATAGAAAAACAAACCAAACAAAGCCAAAGAAAAATCAAAATGAATTCAATACGAGGAAAGCTATGCATCAACTCTTAATGAAAAATCAAAATGGGATTGATTTGCTATGAAACTATAATCTACAATATAAAATTACAAAAATCCATTTGAAATATAATTACTACAACCAATAACATCATGTTATGTTTAATAACTATCCTACAATAACTAATTAAAAAATTAAACAATAACAATCAAATAATAAAAACATTGAACCATACTAAACAAGTTCCATATAACCTAACTGCAAAAATCTTGCCATATAATATGCAATTAAGATCAACAAAAACTCCAACAACATACACCATGGCCGTCGAAGACCTGCCATGGCCAAAATCCTCCAAAAACTTCAGCAACAAAACAAGTTCCATATACCCAAAATCCCCCGTTGAAGACCTGCCATGGTCGACCCCCATCGATGACATGCAATGGCCGACCCCAAACTACTTAAATTTGGCCATGGCTTACCCCTAATTGACGGTCACCCAACATAAAGCCCCCATCAATAACCTGCCATGGCTGATCCCATCTAAAACAAACAGTCCCATAGAAAACACGACCCCCGTCAATAACCTATGACGATGAAGAAGTATCGTACCTGTGAAGGGGACGAAGTAGGAGACCATGAGAAGTCCGTCGTCGGTGATGGCCGCCGACGAGATGGGAATTTGGTCAGATCTTCAATGTTGTCTGACCTAATAAGAGCTCAATAAAAGGTCTTTTTCATTAAGTGGTCATCAAACCAAACAACAGGGTTTGACCCAGTCAGATATTTGAGTCTGACAGGGATTATTAAGACCCAAACAAATAGCCCCTAGGTTTTAATATTATTATAAGAATAAAATTAAAGAATCTTTGTGCATCTTTAAATATCTAAACGGATCTATCCTATATAGTATTATCCTATATAGTATTATCCTATATAGTAGGAATAGTAAGAGAAATATCTTGTTCAACACGATTATAAGGCGTATTTTGTATGACCAAAATATGATAAAAAGAAAATATTGTGTTTAAGAAAGCACATTGTACCGAACTTAATTTCTTTTTGTATCTTATTCACATGGTTTACAATTAAATTATCCAAGAATAAAGGTCGGATTGGAATTTGACTTTGAATTCCAATTGGACGTGCTTACTTTGAAGAATGTTTGTTTCTTCTCCAACAAAGAAATTCGGTTCACATTCTTCTTTTCCTGACCCTTTGATTAAATGTCTTAGTGGCATAAAACACTCAATATTAATTCTTGTACAAGAAAGAAAATTTAAAATCCCCATCAAACTAAGTATTATTTTTAATCAATGCTTTTCATTTAAGGGACGTAACATTTGCAGTTTGCGTGTCACCTAATGTTTTAATGCAACCAGAGAGTTTACAGGAGTTTTATTTTCGAATGAGTGTTGTTCAAAAAGTTATTTTCATAATGGATGATTTCAAAAATATTCATCAAAATAGATGTTTTTACATAACTTTTTTCGCTCACTTCTAATCTTATTGGACTAAAATAAGTTTATATTTAAAAAGTATTCTTTAGAAAATTTTAAAGAAAATATATTTAATAAAATAAAAAAATGCTAGGACTGTAAGACGTCTGTAATATTCTTTTTAAGAAATAACTAATTAAACTATATAACATTGTCTTTTTGCTAAAAGAATTAGAAACTGTTTATAAAGTACAGATTTTGTTTAATTGCGATATTATGTAAACAATTTTTGTATTTTGATATTATTTATTAGAAGTGCTTTGTTATTATGACCTGTTTCAAGTTATTTAAAAACATTTTTAAAGTAAACGTCTCTACCCGTTTTTTATTAACAGTTTTAAAATTTCTATTTTAAAACCGTCATCTTTTCAAATATTTTATTTCGATTATTTGAAATGTCCTTTTTAATACATTTTGTTTTCTAAAGACATTTAGAAAAACACATATTTTCAAAAGTCGTTTAGAAAAAAAAAATAGTTTAGAAAATATGCTTAAAAAAGCAAAAAGTTTTAAATAAGGCATAATCAAACTAGAGAATATGCTTAGAAAAAGCGAAAAGTTTCAAACGAGAGGGTTCAAAAAATACACCTAGAGTGGTTCTAAAAAAGAAGACTGGAAAAAACAAATGATTTTAAAAAATGTATACTTTAAAAACGTTCTATACATCATGATGAAACAGAGTTTATATATTTAAATAGCTTATTTAATTCTTCTAGAAACAAAATAATTTAAAAATATGTAGTTTATCTTCATTCCTAAAAATAAGTTTAAACCTCTTATGCAAATGAATTATACAGCATTTTCTTTACATAATCTTAACAATCCAACAAAAAAAATATATATAATTTCATCAGAGCATACTTTTTTAAATAATACTTTTATTTTTATATATAGAAATCCTTATTTAACATATTGATCGAATTTTGTTTTAAGACATTATCTCCATCTCGTGATTTGAAGGTGTAGATGTCTTCAGATCTTCACCTCCTCATATCTTTATCTTCATCTCCTTTGATTTCTTCCTCTTTGATGAGAGAAAAGAGAGTCTGAAGATATGAGAGGAACACATTAGCAAAATGGGTAGCAAGGAATGCATTAAAGGATTGTACAATATGTTGTAGAAATTGTAATAAGTGTGACAGCAATGAAAACTTGTACTCTAGGCATCACACGGTTGTTATTCATTGTTCAATCTTATGGCTTTTTTAATTATATAGTAATAAGATTAGGAGTATGAAAAATAAAGTTAATCAAAAACACCTATTTTGATAATTATTTTTTAAATAGTTTATTTTGATAAATAAGTTTTTCATCAATGTAGCGAAAAAACTTGAGTTTACGGTATATGCAACTTTTGCACTTTTGCAATCTACTTGCTGGCTAATAATATTTATATATAGTTGTGGTGTGTCGCAAGATCTTAACCATTTTAACAAGTGTGTACCTGGTATATATTTGACTCAGCTTTCGTTTTTTACGTTATCAGAGTAGGGTCCGAAAAGCTTTATGATTTGATATATGCAGCCTACCTTCACCACAAGAAAAGAGCTTTGTGGCGTCAACCACCTATAACATCGGCATGTGTCGCCACTAAAGGGTATCACACGCTAGTGGATCCATAATACTTTTACCGATCAAGGATATCAAGTCGACATGTCAACGCGACAGACCACGTGAGAAAAACACTAAAAATCCCGTTTGGTGAAACTTTTTGTCATGAACACGTGGATGCTATAGACAACCGCAAAACATCATCATTCGTTTAAATGGTACTTTTTTAATTAAAAAAATTAAGAAACGTTATAAAGTCGACATGTCAATGTGTTTAATTGTCGATGTTATAGACTGACAAATATTAACCGCAATAGATCTCTTTTCTTGTAATGCCTAAACTTTGTGTAGGAGACTCATTTTTCACAGCACTAACCCATGGTCTCAAGGTCATAAAACAATCGGCTTACCAGCTCCACCATAACCCGACATCACCATATTAACAAGCGAGTGTAACAAACGCACCGAAGACATGCTTAGTTTTTCAAGGAAGATGGCATGAAAACCACTTGTATAACATCAATATGTTCCAAGTTTAAGCAAGAGCATGTGCACTGCTTTAACACTTTATTATGATACATCATACATGCAAGGGTTACGTCAAAATCACTTTCCCTCTATTTTCAAGATCCAGAAACACAAATTTCAACTGGTCCGTACACGTTCTAAACTGGCAACCGCTTGCAAACAACTTGTTATCTAAAAATGGAGGATCAACATATATATACATACATACATACATATACATATACATATACATATACATATACATATACATATATATATACATACATATATATATATATATATATATACATTGAAACAATTATTTTATCAATTTGAAAAAAGTTTCCTTTTTCAAAAGCTCCAAGGACACACCTCCATGAGGGATTGATCCATAACTAAATTGAGAAGAAGAGGCAACATTATTCGGCCATAAGCTATATTTACATTTAAACAGTGTTTTTATAACTATATATACGACATTGGGACTGATCAGAGTGGTCGATCGTATGACCTCATATATATTATATAACATTTAAAATTATTTATATATAAACAATTTTAAAACAAAATTGAAAATATTATATGTTTTGATGTGAATTTCCAATCTTAACAAAATATGAAGATTTAAAAAACCAAAATATTCGGATCACGGAATACTAGTTTAATCAGAAAAATTAGATTTTAAAGTCTTAAAAGATTTTTAAAAAAATATGTGATATCTGCTTTGACCATCCAATCCGGCTTGCTTGTTCAACCGGTAAATGGTCGATTCAAATGGAAGCGGACTAAATAGACACAACCGGTCCGGTTGCTGCTACATTCTGGTTTCAAAAACATTACAATAAAAGAAACCTTGAATTTAAGATAAAATAGTATCAAAGTTATATACATTATTCTATTTTAGACTAGCACTCAAAAGAAAGCTAGAAACATATATTGGTATTTACGTTTGTTTAGATTTTACTTGTGGTTTAGGAATCGTTCTAGTAATCCACTAGGTAATCCGCACATATTAATAAAACTCAAGATCGACCCCAATGCTATTATACACTTTGGATAGAGGTTAATTGAAATTCCAAACAGCTGCTAGTACCAAAAAGTTCAAATGTAGAGTGTTACTTTACGCTTCTTTATCGAATCCCTGATTGAGCCACGACCATCGAAATTGATGTTTGTATGAATATAGAACATTCTTCCTGATCAGCCTTTTGGCTCTTCAATATTCTGTCTTGAACATTTGATGATTTTTAGCCAAACATAGTCCCAATATTATTAACTCAGAAGCTTCACAAGGATCTCTTTTAACAAGCTTGAACTAAGAGATTTTACTGATTAATGATTGTACGTACAAGGAAAAGGTTCTGATTCTCCCACTTTCTCATTTCATTGGATATGATTTAGCTGGACTTTTTTGCTTGAAAACTTTTCATTAGCTTGAACCACACTCAATGCTTCATTTTTTTTATCAGAGTACACAACATATGCTTATTTTGCTTGTAGATGCAAGCTGCAAATATTAAAGAAACATGATCTATTTATATAATAGCAAAGTTTTGCTACATCAAAGTTTTGATTTTTGTGTTTTAGCCATAAAAGTTTTGTGGTTTTTATATTTGGTCCTTTTTAATTTTCCTATTTTAGTAATTAAAATTTATTCTTAATACCTATTTATAAAAGATTGCATCATAAAATATATGTAAAGACTTGCGTTAATTTGACACATTTGTTAAGTTTATTTGTTATGTTGATGTCATTTCTTTCTTTCGTTTGCCTAATGTCTTCGAGTTCAAAGTTGAAGTGATAGGCGTTAGTATGTTTTTTATATTTGAGTTTTTGTATTCAAGTTCGTGGTGCACTTACCTGCGCATCGCGCACAGGATCATTTCTAGTACTATTAATTGAAAGCACGTGAAACCTGTTGGGTTCAGTGGTTCCTTGGGTATGTTTATTTATCAGAACGATTTTGATAACTATTAATCAGATTAATAATAGTTGATGCAGTGGAGTAAAATATTAAATACCAAAAGTGAACCCGACAGGATCTGGTTACAAACGATGCAAATACATAATTATAATTAACCTACTGATGAGATATAATATACCTTTGTGGTTAATAATTAACCGTTTGAGACATCGATTGGGTACTAGAAAACAAACACGAGACGGAACGCTAGAAGTCGCGACTAAGAGAGGCATGGGTCTAGCTTCTTGGCTTGGATCTTATTCACCGATGCACACAGTAACAGTCGCAATAATATAACGGTGGTTTCTGGTGATTTGATGGTAGCAATCGCAAGATGTGACTAACGGTTGGTGGTGCTCGGTTGTAATTTTAGCCGTGAAAGGGAGAAGCACCTTTTATGGCTTAGCGGGTTAATTGAATAATCATCTCTTCTTGTTTGTTGTGGAGTTTGTTATTTAAATAGGGAATCTTCCCATTAAAATCAGCTGCATAAGAAACATATACTAATTAAGAGGTGAAGGGTTAAAAACCTTTATGATCTTTTTACTATAATTAAATATTTATTAACAATTAATATTAACCCACATATAACAACCAAAACCAACTGACAAATAAGTTATAACTTTTATAAATTATTATGTCCCGACAACAGATCTTATTAATTTACCAGTTAATCAAATTAAGTGGGTTTGTCAATCGTTACCCAAGGTGTAACGAATTCGGGTCATAACTCGGTCGACAACGTTAAGTAATCGAACCGGTACATAATCCAACAAACTTCCACTTGGAAGACATTCGATTAAACCTTAACATACATAGTCAGCGATGCTCTAGCTGCATATGGTTACCCCCAACAAGGTATGACACTTTAAAGTCATTAACCAAAACAACTTGTTGTAGTAACACCTTACTATAACAAGACAATCGAGTTATGGTATTCATAGTCATTAATCCTTTCTATAAAAGTCATCAATTGAGTCATTGAGATTACTTCTCATATGGAGTTCAATCATTATCATTCTCGATTCAGATTCAAAATGGTTCAATCAAACACACAGTCAGTTTGGGTGAGGCCTCACACTTCACCAGTTTCAATCAACGAGGACGCCACAATGTCTAACTGTTACATATAATGTAAGAGTACAGAATCCCTTATTGACTACATACAACTCCCACTGAACTTCAAACTTATTCCTAACCAAAGCCTTTATAACTGGCAGTTACGCGACAGTGGTTGATAGTGATCAAAGAATAACCCTTGGTAGACGAAAGTTCTAGTATGCATCTCAAGTAAGAGGATACCAAATAAGTATGCCAATATCAAAGCATCTTATAAATAAGATGGTTTGTGGCGAGTTACATCCAACGTTATTCAAAATATGTTTGTGAATTTACAAGTCAACTCTTTGAGTCAAAATTCAGAATAATCTTAATTCAGAATTGTTCCCACAAGTCTGATCGACTACGGATAATTTAGAATACAATATTCATGGATTAAACTTATTAAATCAAACACAGTTATAAGATTCATAATTGTATTTAAATAAGTAAATCAAAACGAATTCAAAATATAATTGTTAAATGTTCGTACATCCAAATACTAAATCAAAACATATCACTAGCTAATCTATGCTCGATCGCATCCCTATGCCGATCATGCTTATCTTGAATCATGGTCTTAGTAAACGGGTCTTCTAGGTTTTGATCTGTGTCGATTTTGCTTATCACGATGTCTCCCTGCTTCACCATGTCCCGTATATAGTGAAACTTCCTTTGAATGTGCTTGGCCCTATGATGAGATATGGGCTCTTTGGCTTGAGTAATAGCACCTATGTTATCACAAAATATCTCGATTGGTTGTTGAATACTTGGAACCACATCGAGATCGGCTATGAACTTCTTCATCCAAGCAACTTCCTTTGCAACATTAGATGCTACAATGTATTCAGATTCAGTAGTGGAATCTGCCACTACATTCTGCTTGGAACTTTTCTAAGAGATGGTTTCACCATTGAGTGTGAATACAAAACCAGATTGTGAGCAAGAGTCATCTCGGTCAGTTTGAAAACTAGCATCAGTTTAACACCATACAATGAGCAGTTCTTCAACTCCTCCAAATATTAAGAACACATCTTTAGTCCTTCTTAAGTACTTCAGAATGTTCTTAACTGCAGTCCAATGGGCAAAGCCAGGGTTCTGCTGATAACAACAGGTAATGCTTAAAGCATACGAGACATCAGGTCTAGTGCACAACATAGCATACATAATAGAACCAATCGCTGAAGAATATGGAACCTTTTCATTTCTCTTAACATCAATGTCCGTTGTAGGAGATTGTGATTTGTTCAACACAGTACCTTTAGTCATAGGAACTCCATTTTTATTGGAGTTTTCCAACTTAAAGCGTGTCATCATTTTATCTATCTACGTGCTTTGGCTAAGCCCTAGAAGTTGCTTAGAACTATCCCTATAGATCTTGATTCCTAGTATGTAGCAGCTTCCCCAAGATCTTTCATTGCGAAACAAGCTCCTAACCATTGTTTAACTTCATTAAGCATATGGATATTGTTTCTAATGATTAGTATATCATCCACATACAATATGAGAAATGATATAATGCTCCCACTAGCCTTTCTGTAAACACAAGGCTCATCTTCAATTTTGACAAAACCAAATTCAACGAGTCTCTAATCAAAATGAAGATTCCAGCTACGAGATGCCTATTTAAGTCCACAAATAGACTTATTTAGTTTACACACCCTATCTGGATATTTTGGATCAACAAAACCGTCAGGCTAAACCATATAGACATCTTCAGAGAGATGTCCATTTAGAAAGGCGGTTTTGACATCCATTTGTCGTATCTCATAATCATAGTATGCGGCTATGGCAAGTAATATCCTAATAGATTTTATCATAGCAACGGGTCAGAAAGTTTCATCATAGTCAATACCTTGAGTTTGAGTGAAACCCTTCATTATTAGCCGTGGTTTATAGGTGTGTACATTTCCATGCATATCGGTTTTTCTCTTGAAAATCCATTTGCTCCCTACTGCCTATGTACCGGGGGGTAACTCAACTAAGTCCCAAACTTGATTGTCATGCATAGATTGCATCTCGACGTTCATGGCATCTAGCCATTTCACAAATTCCAAATCTGAGATAGAAAACTTATAGTTAGTAGGTTCATCTCCAGAATAAGCTACTACTAGAACCTCGGGACCCTCCAAATTCAAAAGATATATGTCAGGTTCTTTGCGATTTCTGTACTTTTATGAACGCTTGTGTTTATGTCTGAATCAGGAAATATTTCTTGTTATTCAGACGTACCGACTTCAACAACGTTTGTTTGTGGTTCTCGAATTTCTTCAAGATCCACCATATTACTTCCAATTCCTCAATCAAGAAACTCTTTCTAAAGGAAATGTGTCTTCCTTTTGATGGAAATCATATTTGCATCAGGGTGGAAAAAGTAATATCCGCTTCTATTATAGTATCCGACGAAAATAACTTTTTCACCTCGAGGAACTAGCTTGTCATCAGACTCGCTGGTGACATAAGCATCACATCCCCATACTCTAAGGTAAGACAAACTAGGTTTAGACCCATTCCATATCTCATATGGGGTTTTTTCTACCTTCTTAGTGGGTGCTAGATTGACAAAGCAGGCAATGGTCATAAGAGCATAACTCCAAAAGGAGTGAGGTAAATTAGTTCTACACATCATTGATCGAACCATATTAAGTAGGGTTCGATTTCTCCTTTCACTCACGCCATTAAGTTCGGGTGTACTAGGTGGAGCGAACTGTGAAACAGTTCTACGTTCCTTTAAATGATTAGTGAAATCTTGGCTTAAGTATTCTCCACCTTGATCTGATCAAAGTACCTTTATAGTCTTACCAAGTTGGTTTTCTACTTCATTTTGAAACTCTTTGAACTTTTCAAAAGTTTCATAGCTATGCTTCATGAGGTAGACATAGGCGTATCAACTATATTTGTAGGTACATGTGTCCCTAGTTTCTGAACTTAATGTAATATGTCTTGAATGTCTTACATGTTTGTAATAGTTGGGTACTTAATGAAATGTAAATGTTTGGTTGCGTTTATCATGTTTAATATTTCATTAATGAGTTGTTTAACGCATATTGACTTGATTGTATAGGTTTGTGGTTTATTGAACTAATATAAATAATGTAATGACAATTAATACGTTCAAACTTAATAACATGAAGTTATCATGCGAATGGCCCATGCTAATGGACCATACGCATGAACAACCTCATGAGAATGACTCAGTCGCACGACTGAACCAGGAGACTGGATCAGTCGTATGATTGTCACATAAGATTGGCTCAGTAGGACGACTGAACACTCAGTCGTGCGAATGGACCAACTGCATGACTCAATCGCACGACTGAACCATGCTAATGGTTCAGTCACCCGAATGAGCAACCCTAACCTATAAATACCACCTAATTCGTGGAAAAACATAAGCATTGAACACACTTCGACTCCAGACGTACCCTAGCCGTCCAGACACCTCTAAGATCATACTCCAAGTTCATAGATCGCGGTAGATCGATTCCTGGTCGATTCTTAACGTTAGATTCAATACATAATTGTTTCTACGTGCGTTCTCACTGATTGGATCGCCAAT
>BJCM01167969.1:0-10452 GCA_018326385.1 Flaveria bidentis | reverse complement strand
AGATGATTAACTGCGATCTATGAACTTGGAACAAGTGTTCTTGAGTCTCTGGACGGCTAGGGTACGATTGTGTGCGTAGGTATTCGAATTGTTACGTTTTTCCACGAGTTAAGTGGTATTTATAGGTTAGGGTTTTCCATTCGTACGACTGAACCATTAGCATGGTTCAGTCGTGCGAGTGAAGCATGCGGTTGATCCATCCGCACGACTGAAGGTCTAGTCGTGCGACTGAGTCAATCTCATGTCATAATCGTGCGACTGATCCAGTCTCCTGGTTCAGTCGTGCGACTCGTCCATTAGCATGAAGTATTCATGCGTATGGTCCATTAGCATGGTCCATTCACATAAGAACATCACACAATTAAGTTTAAACACGTTTCTCAACCATTATTGACTAAGAATTATGCAAACAACCACAAACCTATATAGTTAGTTCAATACATAATAATCAATGAAATATTAAACATTATAAGCAGAAACCACACATTGTATTTCATTCATACCCATTCATTACATATATGTAAGACATAAAAGACATTTTACATTGAGCTCCTAAACTAGGGACATATGTATCAACAAAAGACCCAACCAGAAGTATGTCACTTAAATTTATAACACCGGTACATGGTAGCACCCTTTCTCAATCTGGTGATTCTACAAGTAAGTCATAAGGAATTACTTCGCAAGAATCAAATACAAGTGTAGCCCAATCATTGCGGTTATTGACTAGTTCTACATAAAGTAATCGAGTATCATATGATGAAAACCCTGTGCAAAGCTTTCATTTGGTTTAACAAGTTTATCAAGATACTTATGGAAAGTATCAAGAACTGCTGCTTACTGACGATGAAATGGTTCATTTTGAAGATGCATCGGAGAGAAATAATGGTAAAAGGCGATGGAAGATGAGTTGAATTCAATCAAGAAGAACAACACTTGGTATTTAACCATGTTGCCATCCAATCAGAAGGCAATCGGGTTAAAGTGGGTGTACGAAGTAAAGACGGATGCAACTGCTACAAAACATAAGGCGCGGTTAGTCGCGAAGGGATGTGTCCAAGAAAAAGGATTTTGATGATGCATTTGCTCCTGTTGCACGAATGGAAACAATTTGATTATTGTTGGAAATGGCTGTGAAAGAAAATTGGAAGGTGGTCCATTTAGATGTCAAGTGTGTATTTCTAAATGGTGAACTCAAGGAGGAGGTCTATGTGAAACAAACAGCTAGTTATATGATCAAAGGCAAGGAGAACATGGTTTATCGGTTAAAGAAAGCACTATATGGGTTGAGATAGGCGCCAAGAACATGGAATATGCAAATGGATAAATCACTTACAGATCTCGAATTTGCAAAGTGTGTGTGCAGAGTCGACAGTCTACAAGGTACATAAGCCAACTTTAACTCTTATTGTGGGTGTTTATGTAGAAGATCTTCTGTTGACTTGTTACTTGGGAATGGAAGTAATACAAAAGGAGGATAGAATATTACTTACCCAAAATAAGTATGCTGAGAAGATTAAAAAAGTTATAGGGATGCAAAACTGTAATAGTGCATAATATCATATGGATGCAAAGCTGCAATTAACTAAAGATAAAAATGGTCAACCTGTTGATGCAATTGAATATAGTAAGATTATTGCTAGTCCAAGTTATTTGATCCATACACGAGTTTGTTTAGCTATTCAGTTGGAGCAGTGAGTAGATTTATGAAAAATCCTAAAGAAAGTCACATGGCAACCATGAAGAAAATACTCAGGTATGTAAAAGGAATGGTCTGTTTTGGTCTAAAGTATAATAGAGGAGGAGATGGTGAACTTGTGGGGTATAGTGATAGTAGTTACAGATCTGATTTGGAGGATCGTAGAGGTACAACATGTTTTTAAGGGTAAAAGAACAATCAAAGGTTTCTGTATTTCACTCTCTAATAAAAACAATTACGTCAAGATCCTTTCTATAAGGGTACAAACTAGAGAATTAAAGGAAACTAATAATCACCCCTAACAAACATCCCTTAATATTGCAATTGATTTCGTTAATTATGGGAGGATAATATTTGACATATTTCAACACTCCCCCTCAAGTTGTGTAGTAGGAT
Source organism: Flaveria bidentis (assembly GCA_018326385.1). Taxonomy (NCBI): domain Eukaryota; kingdom Viridiplantae; phylum Streptophyta; class Magnoliopsida; order Asterales; family Asteraceae; genus Flaveria; species Flaveria bidentis. The sequence continues at coordinate 8,357 of BJCM01167969.1, read as the reverse complement.
CTCCAATACTCAATTTGCACAAAACAGAATTAAAAACCTTCCCTGGAACATCTTTGGTCAGGATATCAGCAAGTTGATCCTCAGATTTTATATAGGGAAGCTTCACAGTCCCGTCTTCAATTTTTTCTTTTATGAAATGTCGATCTACCTCCATATGTTTTGTTATGTCGTGTTGAACTGGATTCTCTGAAATGCTTATGGCAGTCGTATTATCACAAAACACCTGAGTTGGAAGTTTTATAGGAAAACCAATTTCCTTCATCAGTTTCTTTAACCATAAAATCCCTGTAATCCCTTTAACAATTCCTCTAAATTCTGATTCTACACTGGACAATGAGACCACTTTTTGTTTCTTACTCCTCCAACTGACTAGGTTGCCTCCTAGCAAGGTAAAATACCATAAGTTGACCGCCTTCCATTCGGGTTACTCTCTCAATCTGTATCAGTAAACACCCCCACATTTAGATGTCCACCATTCTTAAAAACAATGCACCTACCAGGGGTGCTTTTAAGATATTGGATTATCCTCGTGACCGCTTCCATATGCTCCGTTTGTGGTTGATGCATATATTGACTAATAACTCCGACTGCATAGGCAATATCAGGTCTAGTATGAGCTAAGTAAATTAATTTTCCTACCAACCTCTGGTACCTTTCTATATTTGATGGCTCAGCTCCTTCATTAATCTTGAGATTATGGTTGACTATCATAGGAGTATCAACAGGCTTGCAGTCAACCATTCCAATCTCAACCAGCAAATCTAGGATGTATTTTTTTAGAAATAAAAATTCTTTCTTTTTATCAAAGAACTTCAATCCCTAAGAAATAATTCAATCATCTAAGGTCTTTTATTTAAAATTCTTTAAAAAGGTTTTCTCATAACTGAGCTATCTCTTCTGTATCACTTTCTATAATAGTCATGTCATCTACATAAATAATCAAACACATGACTAATTCTCCCCTTCTTTTAAAGAATAGAGTATGGTAAGCATTGCTTTGTTTATACCCATATTTATTCATAGCCATTGTAAATTTTCCAAACCATGCTCGTGGAGATTGTTTTAAGCCATACAATGCTTTCTTCAGTCTACAAATTTCATTTTTTTTGAATTCTTCTAAGAAACCACGTGGAGCTTCCATATATACTTCTTCTTTTAAATCCCCATGGAGAAACGCATTTTTCACTTCAAACTGATGAGGTGGTCAGTCTTTATTTGCGGCTATCGATAATAACACCCTGATGGTATCAATTTTCGCTACAGGGGAAAATGTTTCTGAGTAGTCGATACCATATGTTTGTGTATATCCTTTCGCTACAAGTCTTGCTTTGCATCGTTCAACTGCTCCATCAACTTTATATTTGATGGAAAAAAACCCACTTGCACCCAACCGGTTTTTTCCCTTTTGGTAACACGCATTTTTCCCCTATGTTGTTTTCTTTGAGAGCTTTAAACTCTATACTTAGCTTCTTTCCATTCACGTTTCTTGTTTGCTTCTTAAGCCGTTTTGGGAATATCTTTCGAAAGGAGAGTGACAAAGAATGCTTTTTCGATTCACCTACTCTCCCCCTATCTCTATCAACTAGATACTTAGATTCATGTTTCTTGTGTTCCAGGGAGAATCGGTTTGGTGGGACTCCTCTATTTTTCCTTGGAGGTAAAACATGAACTTTTGATTCTATTATCTCGGGTTCTTCTGGTTCTGGTTCGTCACATGGTTCTGGTTCTTGAAACGAACTAGTAGCATGTAAAGTGGTATTATCATATTGAGATTCACTTACCTTTTGTTGGACATCTTCGGAGGTTGATTCACTGGTTGTATGAACTGGTTTGTCAGTCTATTTTATGTTGGTGTGGGAAGACTCGATGTCTCCGTCTACCTGCTCTGTCAGAACAACCTCAGAACAACTCAACCAATCTAGAGATTCACTAACTCTCTCCCCCTGAATTCTAGGTTGGTTATGGATGTAGATCTTTGACTCTAAGGAATCGCAATCCATGGTGACATGAATGCAAAGAGTGACCGGATTATAACACCGATATCCCATCTTATGTGGACCATATCCAACAAAAACACATTTTTCTACGCATGGGCTCAACTTGTCTCTATGAGCTTTTAGAATGTGAATGAATACAAAACAACCAAAAATACGTGGTGGTAAGGTTAAGATAGATTGGATGGTCATTTGGCTCTCTAGGATTTTTAAAGGAGTTTGATGTCCTAAAATATGAGTAGGAAGACGATTTAGGAGATAAACAGATGTGGCAATGGCTTCAGGCCAAAAGGATTGAAGAACTTGGGATTCAATCATCATTGCCTGAATTTTTTCTAGAACAATTTTGTTTCTTTGTACCTCAACACCATTTTGTTGAGGTGTGTTAGAACATGAAGTTTGATGAATGAGACCATTTTCCTGGATAAAGATTTGCATGGTTAAATTCATAAATTCTCCACCATTGTCTGAGCGAACGATCTGATTTTTTTTATTGAATTGAGTTTGAATCATCTTATAAAACACAAAGAATTTCTCTGGCACTTCTGATTTATGTTTCATAAAATATACCCATGTCATACGAGAAAAATCATCAACAAATAATACGAAATATTTAAATTGATTTTTGATGGAATTTGGGGCAGGACGCCAAACATCAGAATGGACCAATGAAAATGCAAAATCAACTCTCGTATTACTTGAATTGAAAGACACTCTATGGTTTTTAGCAAGAACACAAGTTTCACACTTCATACTAGTGGAATTATTCAAAAAAAAAAAGACTCGAAAATAACATCTTAAGATAACCAAACGAAGGATGACCTAGGCGACGGTGCCATAGCCAAAGTTGTCTGTCGGCCGTTCCATGAGCAAGCATGGCATGTCCCTGGTGAATCACCTCATCAACATAGTAAAGACCTTCGCACTCAGTACCACGCCCAATTATCTCCCTCGTAAGAATGTCTTGTAACATACAAAATTTTGGATACATTAGAACCACATAATTTAGTTCCTTTGTAACTTGACTCGGACAAGCGCTACAACCGTCGAGCTGAGGAGCGAGACTACATCCTAAAAGGAGGTATCAACGAGCCTTTCCGTTAATTCAATATATGTATCAATTGGTCTCTAAGGCAAAGTCTCGCTTAATCGTTCATCGATCTTTTTCTGTAAGGCCTCGGGCCCTACGAATTCCACAGTCTTCATCACTCCGGCCATCATCAATATGCATCTTCAGCTGGATGATGAAGAAGGTGAGGTGTTCTTCCCAAAGGAAGCTGTTAGTCATTCCTTTGTGCAGATGGGGTATGAGGGAGACTTCTCTATAAAGACCTTTAGGAAAGGGAAGGTCTACCAATGGAGATTCCTGCTCCATGTGGTAATAGCCGAAATAGGATTCGTTTTGGCTAGAGCGCCAGCTAGGTGCTTGCCGGCACGGGGAACTGCGAAAGGTGTTATGCTGCCAAGGAGCGGAGCAGCTCGAACGAAGTCACTCATTGCTATGCGTTGAGGACCTGCCCTTGATCCTACATGGCATAGGTAAAAGGGAATGAGGAGGCAAGCCCCCCATCTTCCGCATATCTTGCTCATCCGACATGGCATGAATTCGAAACAGGCTAAGAGCTTTAAGCCAACAGGCATACTAACTCGCTAGCCAGCAAGCCAGCAAAGGAATCCTCTGTGCGCATCAAATTCTTCATAAACCAGGGCATTTCTTGCTTCTGATCTTTCTTGTCTTCTCTTATGGCGACCAAATTTCTATTCAAAAGTTTGTATCTCTTCTTTACTTTTAAGTGACAAGGGGGTGACAAAGTTCTCTATGTCACCGTCTCCTCAATGAGCGTAGATTGATAGAGATGGCTTTTGTGCCGGTCAATCTGTATCCCATTCTTCAGGTATAGTTTTCTTTGATCACAGATCGACGGTCCTTCTCCCCCTTTCATCATAAGGCGTGGTCTGACTCTGAACCATTCCTGTGTTTAGGTCCCTACTAAGCATAATTCGTAAACTATGCAATGGCTAGTACGCCGGCGTTTTGCCCTCCGACGGCAGCAGCCCCTATGCCTCATTGTCCTGGTTTTTCGCACCAATCTAAAACATGTTTCTTTGGTGTGCTTCTTCATATTGCAGTTGGTACAAAACACAATTTTGACTTGTCTTCCTTCTCCTTCTTTAGTGGTTCTGATCGGAATTTGCCACTTCCGGTTGGCTCGCGAGCGACCAGCCCTAACCCAATTTCAGATGACTTAGAAGAGGTTGTTGTTTTGCAAGATGTTAAGTCTTTCAATTTTATGAAGGTCAAAGATCTGCAGAGAATCAGTTTTTGACCCGTATGTTATCGCTAGCCCATCCCACAGAGCTTTAGCAGTGGGGTATTGCGAAACATTGTTAACAATGTTTGATTCAATATTTTGAATCAGCCATGTGAATACACATTGATCGTCTTGCTCCCAGCGTGCACAGCTTGGATTTGTTTTCGATGGAGGTGACGGTTCTCCGGTAAGGTGAGAACCTCTTCCCCTCCCACCAATCGCTTTCTTCATGAGTGTAGCCCATAAATAATAATTATCTCCGCTCAGCTTTATCCCAGTTGACAAGTTTTCAGAGTTCATCGTTGTAGGTTGTGCTCCAAGGCCACCAAGACCATTTCTCAGCAGGGCTGCAATCTGCAACGTTAATTCATCCGGTATGGCAACACTATTGTTTGTGTTGTCATCGCCCATTTTTCCAATTAACGATCTAGAATATCGGAATTTTAAGCACTCAATTTAATCTCCCAGAATCCTGAATCATGGATCATGGCTTTGATACCATGTTTTTATGGTTAAAGAACAATCAAAGGTTTCTGTATTTCACTCTCTTAATCTAAACAATTACATCAAGATCCTTTTTATAAGGGTACAAACTAGAGAATAAAAGAAAAATAATTATCACCCCTAACAAACCTCCCTTAATATTGCAATTGATTTCGTTAATTATGGGAGGATAATATTTGACATATTTCAACACTACAGGTGTGGTTAGCTATTACTCTGGAAATTTGATAACTTGGACCGCACAAAAGCAATGAACAGTTGCTTTTGAGTTCGTGTGAGGCTGAATTTACCGCAGCTTCATCGGCTGCATGCCAAGGATTGTGGTTGAGAAATTTGGTAAGTGATCTCACAGGTAAACTAGCTCAGAAGGTTACGCTCTTGGTTGATAACGAGTCTGCAGATTCACTAATAAAGAACCTGGTGTTCCATGAGCGGAGCAAACATATTGATGTGAAGGCCTGTCAGGTACGAGCATGTTGATCATGTGAGTGGAAAGCTACAACAGGCTGATATATTGACTAAGGCTTTGCCAAGAGTCAAATTTGCAGAAATGAGAAGTCTTTTTGGGTGTTGAAGACTTGGTGCAACAGGTCAACATTGAACGTGAGAGTGTTAGTCAATGATTGACCGAGTATTACTGAAGACTTTTAAAGGAAAGAAACGTTGGAGTAGCTGGCGAATAAGAAGTGCACGTGGGCATCTTCCAAAGAGTTTGTTATCTGTTATTTATCTATTTAAGCAATTGTTTTATCATTCCAATGTAATCACTCGAATTACTTCTTTCTATTCACTGTATGCATTCCATAGCAGCAGTACCAATCATTTGAATAAGATACAATCATTCGGCTGAATCAATTCTTGTCAATTTCAATCTCATATTTATTATCTGATATCCAACAGAAATAACTGTGGTATACCTGTGTGAGCTCACCTTGCTCACATGCATATAGTTGAAGGCCACTTTAATATTTGAGACCCTTGCGGGCAAAACACCACACCATGACAACACATATAACTCAGAATTATGTAGGTGATTGAAGTCTGATACATATAATGTAAATGGCAACCAAGCTTGACATTTAATTAATATATATGATAAGACATACAAAACACTTAACTGCATGACTGTCTCGATCTATAAACATATATATTAGGTGCTTATAAGTGATCACACCTAATCTATTGATGTATATATTAAAGTAGTGAGATTAATACAGCAGTGTTTACCCAATATATATGTATATATATCAGCAATTGGCAACGCCAGTAGACTTGGAACTAAAACAAAAATCAACAGCTTCATGAACTGTGAGAAAAATACCATCACTTCCAACTTTCTCAACGAACCCAGCAGTTTTTAGCTTGTGGATGACTCTCCATCTTGGATTGACGATAGCTAACTGCATGCCAGTACCAAACAGCACGAAACAGTAGTAAAATTGAATTAAGTAAAAGCTCTTATTAATTTAATGAGTGGAAATAATTTATGTTGTTGAAGTTAGCCTTACATGTACGTTTCTTGAAACCAATTGCTTGTGAATTTCTTCCAGCGCGAGGATTCCTGAGTAGTCGATGCTCATGACACCTGAAAGTCAAAACGCCGATATTAATTAAAAGCACTGCAAGGGTTAATCTTGATAAGTCAAATTGAGCTGGAGTCGAGTTCTACGCTTTAGATTATGGGTCATGTTGTGGCTAGTTATTAATTATTTATGGCTTCGGTCAGGTCATGTATTTAATTTTGCTTTTGATCGAGTATGAATAAAAGTGAGGTCTTGATTTTTCAAGCAGTGAAGTTTGTGTATGTGAGCCAACAAGCACTTACTCGACATATCTAGGATGATTCCAATAGTCTGTCTCTTTGCCTGATCACTCAGATATTTGGCTATCCTGCAATGAGAATAAAAAGACTAATTGAAGATCGGTTATATGTTCATTAATTAATTGTGAACAGCGTGAAAATGTTAATAACATTAAGGGTTGATACATATGTATATACCTTTCCTTAATTGGATTTGCATTGGCAAAACAAAATGAGCCGGAGTTAAGGCGAATTATGCCAACGCCTGAAACATTAAGACCCCCGGGATATTGTGCCTTGTCACAGAAAATGTCAGTTCCGGGAAGCCTTCCCAACTCTTCTACGTCTGATCTGATGGAATTAAGGAGTAATCTGCCAAATGAAACACCCACCTGCATTCATGCATATGTCACTAGACCATCATTGAAAGAGTTCTACATGCAATCAAATTACTTCATTTAAAAAAATATTGCATTTTGGCTATATAACTAGCCTACACATATCACTAACCCAAGGCGACAGACCAATAGTTGATAAACTAAAAGTAAATTACATGAATCATACCTGATTATGTTAAATTTTTGGATTTTATTTTTAAAGTTTAAAATATTTAAATATGATACCTAACGTTTCTACTTTTATCTTTTCATATATAGTTTCTAATTCTGTTAGTCAACGTTTAATGATGTTGAAATTTTTTAAAATGATATTTACCTCATTTAATTTACCTTTTAAACTATAATATTATTTTTATAAGAGAATGCTTTATATTTTGTTTTTTAATGTTTTTTACTTTTATATTATTTTTATTAATTTATTATTAGTATGTTTATTATTTAATAAATTATTTTTTAAATACATAGATAAAGAAAGTTTATAAAAGCATAAATTTTAACATGTTCGATTTTAACGCTTTTAAACAATTCGTTTTCTAAATGTCATTCATAAAACCGTTTGAGTTTTAGATATTTGTTTGGTTTTCTAAAGTTCTTGTTTAAAACCATTTATTTTTTAAACCATCTTTAAAAAAAACTTTTAGTTTTTCAAATGTCTTTTTCTAAAACAATTAATCTTTAAATGTCGTTTTAATATCATTTTAAAACATTCAATAAACAAACGGTTTTAATATAATATACAGAAAATGAAGAGTTATGAAATATATATTCCTTAACTTTTTTAAAATTATAAATTTATACATAAACATAAACAAAATCGTGTATATGTGTGATAAGCTAAAACTATAGATCAAGATCCAATTAAACACTGTGTATTGGGACTTGGGTTGCACCGTAACAAAATGGCTCCCAAAAAACCGTTTAAAAAAATAAAATAAAATAAAATAAAACTCGGACTCCAGTCAAAGACGGAGACGAAGCTGTGTACAATGGAGGATAGTCTATTTAGATAGTGAGTATGTTGGATTGGTCCCTGAAGAAAGAGTGAATATACATTAGGTTTTTTATTCTTATAGTTATAATTAAATTAAAAATTATTTATATTTCTATTTAAGTAATAAATTATCTATTCACTCACATCCACTTTTAAAAATATTAAAAAAATTATAAGTTAAAAACATGTTTTTTTAAATTTACAAATTAAAATAATGTTTTCTCTACTCCTCTTACAATCACCAGTAAAATCAAGGACAAAGCTTAATAGGGGCCGGGGGAGGCCGCCGCCCCGCCTATTTTTTTCGTCCGTAGTGTTAGATTTTAGCCTGATAGCGTAAATTTTTGCTCAGGTAGT
>BJCM01167967.1:0-12640 GCA_018326385.1 Flaveria bidentis | reverse complement strand
TAAACTGTACATTGAGGTCTTGTGTCTGTATCTTTCTACTTTATGTACTTTATCCTTTTTGTAATATATTATGATGTGAGCTATGGCATGTCATAGTCACAAGTCAAAAGTCAATCTGCCTTTTGACTCTACAATTGATTCTGTTGTGTGTCTAGTCAATTGTATCCAACCTGGCTTTCATAGTATTTCCGGGTTGTAAGATGTAGTATAAGTATTCTCTTGTTCTTGTAACTTAAGATAATGCTTTGTAACGCTTGTAATAGAACCTGAGAAAGCAATATACTGCAATCTTGAAAAACCATTTCCTTGTGTTGCGTTCTTTTGGTTCTGTCTCATATAATTACTTGTGTTCTTAGTATCATCCTGTGTGGTTAATCCAGTTCACTGTTTGATTGAGTTTGAGTTACTCTCCTCATTGTGTTGTTGTGTTGTAAATTTGCAACGCCTTCAACGGTCCTGCAATATGTTTGCTTGTAGAAGCGTTTTTCTACAATAAATAATAATATACTTTTTGTCAATGGCTTTATACATATTTTAAGTTTTAGGATGCGGCATAATCCGGATGAGGCATAATCCGGATGAATATTCGAATTTCTTTTAGGTATATAGAAAACAAAAGAAAGACTACAAATATCAAATATGGCTTGAGTTATCTATATTACATGCTTTAATTTCTTCTATCTAATTGATTATATAACTTCTTCTTTCCCCTTTGATTACATAACTGAAGCTGATATTTTCTATTATACTTTTAAGTATATATATTTATATCGAAAGATTAATTAACTATGTTATTTTGTTTTCAAATTAATATCTGATCCTCAATGCTTCACTTTAACCAACGTTTTAAACATATTATATTTATCTTATCTATTAAATTAAACTAAAACATAAAATAATACAACTATAAAAAATTTATAGATAAACTAAAACATGCATGTGCAACAGTACCTAATTTTGTTCTTTTGTGCTATTTAACCAATCAATGGACATAATACCAGGTTTGTTCGAAGTAATCGAAATTCAAAACTCGTTTGAAAACAGCTTGTTATGTCATTTTGACTCGGGTCATTTACAACTCGACACAACTTGACTAGCTCATTTACAAACCAAGCTAGCTCAATTTGATTGTAATTATTTTTTAAATTTTATTACATATATAAATACATAAGTGTTTGTTTGTAGTGGCGCTTCTTTATCGGTCTACAGTATTTCAGAATTATGTGAAAAAACCATCATCCGAAATGTTGTTACTAACTCTCACGTTAAAAGTAGGACGTTGATAACCTCATATGAAAAAGCAAATGCAAAATGGATATTATTATATTTGAAACTTTAACTCATATTTTGAAACAAGAAGAATTAAATTTGTGAACTTTTTAGAAAGGAACATTTTTAATCTCTTTTCAACATATTTTAAGTTACCCTTAGGCCTTAACAAGAAAAGGAAAATAAAAAGTAGGTTACACATATAAAATCACAAAATAAAGTTGCATGACTTTTACTAGAGTGAAAAAAAATAAAAAATAAAAACTTTTTAAGTGATTTCATTTAAACATTCTTAAAACTAATTATTGTTGGGTGAATTTTTGACTAAGCAGAAAAAAGAGTGACAATTACAATCTTTAACACCCTATGCAAAATGATAAAGATGAACTGATAACGTAACAACATAAAAGAACAAGGGGTTGTTTGATTTTGGCTGACCCGGCTGAATGGCTGACTAAGTCAGCCGGTCAACGTGTTTGATATGGTTGTGTTGTGTTCTGACTGGGTCCGTGAGTTCTGACCAAAACCCTAAATTAAACAATGCTGACCAAAAAAGAGACGTTGCCCCTCCCTTCACCAACCCCCATCGCGCGACCCCCTCGGCTAAACCCCCATCACGCGACCCCCTCTAATCAGACCCATCAAAGTTCGTGTCGAGGCCGAGGAGGATTAAGGCGCGACTGAGCTCATCCACGGTCATGAGATCGTCGTTGTTCGTGTCGAAGAGATCGAAGATCCGGCTGAGGCGAACAGAGTTCAGCGACGATGATCGGAAGCGGAAGGAGGATTTGAGGCGGCTCCCCTTGATGGCGGTGGCGATGGTGTGGAGGTTAGCTACGGGGGTCATTGGAGATTCCATGAGTGCTCCGCCTCCACAGGTGAGGTGAATTGGATTGATAATGTTGGGTGAATTGAAGATGATTGAATTGAATATGGGGAAATAAGATTTGAGGGTTGAAATGAAAGTGAAATTATGTGGGTTAGCTTTGAATTTGGAGAAATAAGATTTTGGGATTTTATCATTCAACAGAGTCAGTCAAATACTATCAAACAGTCAATTTTCAATCAGATGTAGACTCAGCCAAAACTTTTAACTGGATCAGCTTCTGACTCAGTTAGATATTATTAAGTCACTGCATCAAACAACCCCTAAATCCAACATTTAAATCATTCAAATGTTGACTTCTTAATATTCACTTCATTTTCAATTCTTCAGTGGTCATGTTCTTTTAAGGAATTTCACCAATGTAAAAATCGGTCCTTGTCGACGATTATTCAGGGATTAATCGGAAACTGGCCTCCAATCTTGGCAATTTCACATAATTGGAGGGTTAATCAGTAATCGGCCTAGGTCGGAAAAAATAGGCCTAGTTGGACCTAATCGCTCAAAATTGGTCAAAAATTAGTCAAATTTGGTCAAATTTCTTTCAAAAGCAATCAAATTGCCCACATTTTGTCAAAATTTGGTTATGATTTGTCAAAATATGTTAATGTTTGAATTTTTTTTAATTTAATTATATATATGTATACATATACACAGATATACATATAAATTACATATAAAATTCCAATCCAATTAATCCCTAGGCGGTACCCCACTGCCCGACTAACGCCTAGCGATTTTTACAACCATACACCAAACAAATAACAATGTATAATGAATCAGACATTGTGCACAAATGGAAGATCCAGCAAAAACTATGATGCATCTGGTAATAGAGATGAGAATATGAGCGGGATAAGTAACGAGTCAAGATGTACTTAGCTCAAAGCCACAAAACCTAACAAGCTTTTCTCGATTAGGTTTGTCTACTTGTTTATGTGCAACTGTGCATTGTATGAAGTTTGACTTGAATATTTCGATTATAATGCACCTTCTTACCCGTTGATGCAAGCACACACATAGACGGTTAAACCTGTATGGGATCCTAAAATTTTCCAGACAAGATACATGAACAAGAAAACTATTCTAACCAACCATTCGCTAACAAAATTTGTACAACCTAAATCGTGCCACATCGGTGTAACAAAGGATAACAAACTACAAAGAAGTTATACCTTAAACCACTTCTGCATCGATGTCCTTTTTGGCTTCAGGGGTTTCCTTTTCCAAATATTCTTCTTCGATTGTTTCCTTGAGGATCGAAAGTCTTTGGATAACCATCGGTAAATTCATCTCCTTGGCTTCCTCAATACCAGTTTCTTCTTTATGAAGGTCGTATGCATCAAGCATGATCGTAATCCACTTGTGCAGCTCCTTTGGGGTTCTGCTCCATACATCAAAAGAGTAATTAAAAGAACTATTTGAATTTCACAGTAAACAATATAAAAGAACAAAATGGCAGGTGATTTACGTGTATATTGCATTAGGATTCCTCGCCTCGTTGTCTTTACCAGGAGAGAATGCAGTTGCTAAAGCTGAAAATCGCTCTTCTGGATCTGTGAAGTTTAACAAATACTTAAGCAATTTTATTTCTTTTGGTGCTATGCTCTTTAAACTTCTCTTTGTGGCTTTGTATAATTCATACATGATCGCTTTCACCTGCAAATTTACGCTACATTAGACGAGAATTCTTTCTTGAATACACATAGACAATAAAGTTGTCATTTTTACCTCGTTTTTCATGGTAGGGGATTCTTTTGCAGAGGCCCAAGCACTATTTATCAGCAAAATCAAAGAGGAATCAAGTTCTTTAGCCTTTGCAAGACTTTTAATCTTGGCACATGCTGCTTCTATAGAAGGTGAGTCTAGAATATCATCAAATTTAGCCTGTGCAGCATCCAATGTATCCACAGTTTCTAATGTGTTGTCATAAGCACTCACTGCAGATAAGCATCTCGCACCAAGCCGAGCAACAGCTGCATAAACAACCAACATGAGCAAAAAAAAAAAACCACAACAAGCCCTTATGTAACTATATCAAAATTTGAACATTATCAAGACATTACCATCGCGATCCTCCAAACTGTCATGTGTTTGTTGTACAACGGTCAAATAGCGAAAGAATCCCCCTGTGAAGTCCTTACGTCGTCTTGTAACTATGGCGTTTATATCCATAGGGCTATCTTCTACCTGCTTAAGAAGCTCTGTGTGTTTTTCCATTTCGTCATCAACCTACAATTTCACCATTCATTTACCTCACATTTCAAGAATCTTGCAGACAATGTCATATTCTAAATCGCAAAATACAACAATTTGATAACACAATGTGACAATCCAAATGTTTGTAGATCGTATGTACTCAAGAGTGTTTTACCCTTTTCACTTCTGTAGCCAAAGTAACCAAACGCTGCTTCATGGTGAAATCATTTTCGGCATCAGCACGCGATTTACACCGACTATAAAACCTATCTCTATACTTATTCCAATCTTCTCTAAAGATCAAATAACTCATCCAGTCTTTAGGCTTGGGCTTCTCATTCAAAAACACATCAATCATTTTATCACAAAATTTAGTCATCGTATAACCCTCAGCAATTTCAACTTCCTCATCCTCCTCAACCTGTGCCTTCGCCAAATTGCCACATAAAATCTCTGCACAATTAAAACAACAAACATTCATAGCATCCTCTAATAGCAAAATTTCACAAAATAGTAACCAAATTTCAACATTCTTCCACTACAGGTCTACAGTTAGGTTTTATAGATTTGGTAATCAAGCATAACAGTTGATTTGAAAATAACCGAATTGAATTTTGTGAAGAAAGAGGAAATTGAGGTGACTTACTGGCTGTATGAGATTTGTTGAGTGTGGTGGTCGGGGGTTTATGGGGGAAGATGAGGGTTGAGAGGGTTTTAGGGGAAATTGAGAAGAATTCGCTTCTGAAAGGAAGAAGAGGAGTGTTGAAGAGAGATGAATTTGTGGCGGTGGAGACGGTGGCGGTGGCGGTGGTGGTGGTGGTGGCGACGGTGGTGTGGAAGGGCGGTAGGATGCTCATATTATCCAACTGGTCGGAGGAGTGTTGGAGAAGAAGATATTTGGTTCGCAATGGGAGTGTTGATGGTATTTGGATAACGGGAACGCTAGTGGGACGGCGTCGTTTTGGTAAAACCTCTTCAAAAACCCATTTGACTACTACGAGTTTGTTGTGAATTGCGAACAAGTCGGGTAGGGCTTGGGTCGGATGACCCATTGTGCATGTCAGTATCTGGGTATTGAGTTTCATAATCCAGTTGGTCTGTTATTTAAGAGGGATAATTATGATATGATTATTCTGATCTCTATAAGATTAATTAGAATTTGAATTGTTATTAGTATTCCTTGTTAGATACATAGCCGGCTCAACGTTTTTTGTGGTCAAATCGAACTAAAAAGTTAAGGCATTTTTAAAAAAGCAATCTAAACAAAAGCAATCTAATAAATTTCATTGAATAAAAGCAATAAATCAAAGAAATTTTGGTATACTAACTATCAAATATAATTCCCTTTTAAAATTTCATTGATCCATATATTACCAAGTCCAATGCGTCAAAAATTACATTATAGAGTCCGCCATGGTTAGATAATAATAAACCAACCTGGGGTATAACAGTAATTAAGTCTTGAGTGATTTTATTGTATGTAATAAGATTGAAGAGTTATTTGAAAGTGAGTGTTTTTTTTCATATAATTGGTTAGGACTGGTGATGTGAGAAGATCAATCTTATGAAAATAATTTTACAAATTCAGGTTGTAAAAAGAGACTATTAACTAGACCTCATAATTATCCCTAGCTTTAACTATGCAAAGATGATTTACATGGCTGGCAAAGTCACCCCATGTAGGCTCGTGGTCACAGCTCAGGTTAGGTTCTATCTGAGCAACCATGGTCCACAAATAGGGGAACAGTCAAGTAACCTGTTCCACTGAAGCACCCAAACTCGATGGAATCACCGACACCCCTAAAGTATGATGTATTTTTATACCACCATATAGATCAAATAGAACAGGTTCTAAAAAGTGAGATTTTCATTCTGTAATTGATGACTAAATAACTGGTAGATAAACCATAAGGAGTCTAGAAAATCAGGTCAACTGCACTCATGATTTAAATCCAAGAAAAAAAACAACTTTCAGATCAAGAACTTGTTCCTGTTGGAGCTAGAGTCAAATCATAAATCATGCTGCACTTTGTAACAGGCCATTGTGCCTCAGCAGTGGCTCCGGTGAGGGTTCCCGCCCACGGAATTCAACAAAAACCTGTATTTACCATTCCACCATTATCAAGTTGGTCAAGTTTCCTAAACTAAGAAACTTCGATAACAAAGATATCGTAAAAATCAGAGGGATCAGAAAATGGCATTTTAAAAGAAAACAAGAAACTTTTTTCTTATTATTAAAAGTGCCAGTTTTCGATCCTAATTTGCACAAATTACTTCTATAAGAATATGGTTGAGATTTGGTAATTGAAAAGGCTGAAGGGGGGATATATTAATTCTGAATCAACTAACCGAAAGCGGATCTTTTCCACCTCCTAGTGCAAGAATAGTTTCACGGAACCTGTGCCCTGTCTCTCTGACGGCCTGATGCAAAAGCATATATATATATTAAAATTTCCCATGAATCAAATATGCAATTATGCATAGATTACTTCTAATATTATACAACACCATAACCAAACCCATTAATCCCATCCATAGCAAAGCTATTGATGGGGTCTAGGGAGAGTGGGATGTATGCAAACCTTACATCTATATCAGGGGATAAAGACTTCCAGAACAAATAATATATGATAACCAAATGGTGCATCCCCAAAATTTGAATTCATATCAATGGATTCTAATAAAGAAAGAAAATAATATCATGCGCATTCAAAAAGCATACCTTGTCATTATGTAATCCAGCATCCTCAAACGCTGAGAAAGCATCAGCAGACAATACTTCCGCCCACTGTAAAAATTACGCGCACAATCAGAAATAGTGCCAAGAGAGAAGATACATAACAAATGAACCCACTTATACAACCATGAGTCCATGACCCACAACCTAGACATAGTATAACTAGTCTATTATTATTTACTTGGGTATTAATTTGCGGAAAGTATAAAAACTCCACAATAATCAAGGACACAAAAAATACCTTATAACTGTAATATCCAGCAGCATACCCACCTGTAAATGGCAGAACACATCATAATGAGAAGGTTATAGCGATATAATGAAATAACAAAACATTCATCTGCAAACTAATTAACATTGACAAGATGATAAATAATATATGTATAACCAACCTGCAAAAATATGGCTAAAACTGCAAAGGAACCTGTCCTCTGGAAGTGGAGGAATTACTTGAGTTTTTTCACTGACCCTTCGATCGACATCATAAATTGATTCAGACCCACCAGGAATATACTTGCTATGCAGCTCGAGGTCAACAGTTGCAAACTTTAGCTACAGAATAACATAAGATGGTAATTGATTTTAGTCAGTAGTTATATCTTAGAAAATAAACCTTCTTTAGATAATGTAATAGGCAATGCATTACCCACGCATGTTATCTTGAATATATGAATTTAACAATCTTGGGAAAATATAAATAAATAATGTCACACACAATCGTACTGACCTGACGAAGGCTAAGACTGCCTGCACGGAAAGTTCTAGCAGCAAGAAGCTTCTGATATATCTCTTCAGGGAGACCCTCTCCAGTTTCATAGTGTTTTGCAATTCCCATCAGTGTATCCCTGCAACGGCCGTTTAGTATATATTTAATTTAAAACTATTTGTAATTTGTAAATCAACTCTAGTTACAATCTGAAAATATAGTACCGGTGGTAGCACCAATTCTCCATAAATTGAGAAGGTAATTCAACAGCATCCCATTCTATGCCGCGTATACCAGCAACAAGACCTTCATCTTGTCTTGTTAACATGTGCTGAAGTGCATGACCAAACTCATGAAACACAGTCTCGACCTGTAAACATGACGCATCATATACCAAACAACAAAAAAAATTGGCGAACTTTCCCCGTTATGTAAGTATATGACATATGTACCTCACGAAATGTCATAAGGCTTGGCTTATCTCCAACAGGTGGCATTTGATTGCATACCATATGGGCAATGGGTAACCTAACAGAGGTTTTGTCATCTGACAGTACTCGACTCCTTGCAACAACCTCATCCATCCATGCACCGCCTCTTTTTTCAGCTGGACGAGAATATGGATCAAAGTAAAAATATGAAATTGGTTTGCCTGATGAATCCTTGATTCGGTAAAATCTGACATCAGCATTCCAAACCTACAAGCAAAAAACAAAAGAATGAAACATGTTGAGTCCCACCCTATCGGGTGGTTAAACAAAAGGTAATTAGAAATCTTACTGGTGCTAAACCATCAGCTGGTTCAACATCAATGCCAAATAGCATCTTCACTAAACTGAAAAGACCATCCATGACTTTAGGCAATGAAAAGTAAGGTCTCAGTTCTTCCTGCAGTATCAAGTAATTAACCTCTGAGAATACATTTACACTAAAAATAGGAAAAAATAGATTTTCATCCAACAATACACAAATGTTATTCTTTTTCTAAACAAGATCTGGAAAAGAACCTCGTTTATCTCATATTTTGATTCACGAAGCCTCTCACTCCAAAAGGTGGTATCCCAGTGGGTTAATTCATTAGCTTCAGGAGCACCTTGACTTTTTGCGAACTGCCTGAGATCTTCCATATCTACAAATATGAAGAAATTGGTATAATGAGTGTTTTAAGCCTTTTTAATAGGAACTTTACTGCAAGGAATATTTAAAATGTAAAGCTGGCAACAACCAAATTGACCGGATGAATAGATATGTTTGGTATATTACCCTGAACTGCAGCACTCCATGAAGCACTCCTGAGCTTCTCTAGAAGCTCTTCAGCTTTACTAACAGTAGCCATTTTGGTTGCCATGCTTACCTGATGATAATTTCCACCCAACAAACCAATCAAATCAAGCAAATAAGAAGCCAAGCTAGACAAAAACTATGAAAAAAGGATACAAAATCAGACCTCTGCATAGTTATTGTACCCAAGAAGCTTAGCTTTTTCCAATCTAAGTTTTAGAATTTGTTCAATAACTGGAGTATTATCTAGATCTCCGCTAGAAGCACGGGTTACATAGGCACGGTAGATTTCCTCCCTTAAAGCTCGATTCTTAGCATGTTGCATGACAGACATAAAACTTGGAGCATCCAATGTAATCATCCATGGCCCGTTTTCAGCAGTGGCATTTTCATGACCCTGGATTTAAATATGTACTATGAACGGTAGGAAACTGGTATTTTAATAGAAAGGCTAAAAGCATAGAACGGTGAGCACAAATAACAGAATCTCTTTAGAAACCTTAGATGAGGCAGTTTGTGCAGCCAGACCAAGAGCTGTGGCTGGCAATCCTTCGATTTCCTTTTTATCTGTTATTAGTTTTTCAAATTTCTTTGTGGCATCCAAAACATTCTCATCAAATTTTCGAGAAAGTTTTGTCAATTCCTGCAGTGATTGTCAATGCCAAAATAGTTAGTGGCCTTAATAAAAGAAAAATAACAGACACTCAATTTCCTGATCTTTTAAATTAGGATAAAAAGATACAAATTGATATGCATGACAGAAAAGCCACTATCAAAAGAGCTATATGACCAATTGACCATTATCAAATACTTGCAAAATATTCCATTTTAAACAAAAAAAAGAAGAAGAAACTTTTGACTGTCATGATCAATAAAAGAGCAAACCTGTTGAATTTTGTTAAATTCTTCTCTCTTAGAATCTTCAAGGGAGACACCACCAAGAACAGCCTCCTTTATTGATGCTGCATGTGTACATATTTAGATAAAGATGAAATATTATTTTTTTGGATGAATCAGTATGCATCTAGACTTGCTTGCAGTGATTAAACCAGTCATGAAATAAAATAAAATAAAGATAAAAAGGTAATGCAAACCAAGAAAGAATCATCAACTCCATGGGGCAAGTTTTGCAACACCCCAAAATCCAGTTTCAGTATACATTCTTTTATGAATGACAAATAAGGAGTTGTGTGAAGTTCATTCATGTATAGTTCCAATTAGTAATTTTTTGCAGTGTTGTACTTGTGGCCAGCTAAGCATAATAAAGTAGAATAGTAATGCGCATCTTCGAATTATTCATTAGCAGGCCTTCAAAGTAGCAAGTAGCAACAAGGGGAAAGGAAACTTTGAGCTACTGAATAAGAAATATTGGAAATGAGGTGTAAAGAGGTGTTTTGGCAAATGAAATGAACTTTTGTAGATAGAAATCATGTATAGCTTTTGACCACATTGAAGATACACGTTAGGTTACACCTTTGATATAGTAGATTGCAATAGCTTTCACTGTGATTAGTAAACTTTTGTAAGAAATGGTGTTAGCTTCTGATGTATAAATTATCAATATTCAATATTTAGTCCGCTTGAGTTTTATGGAAAGAAGGGTGTAACAAGTTTTGCTGTTATGTTACAGATATTCTTACTAGTATTACTTTTATTTTGCCTGACTGAGTTAACATCAACTGGAGTATATCCCCATGAAGTTCTTACCACAAACACACAATGAAATTTAAGATACTTCAATTTACATGAGAATTAGGCAAGCACTAATCAGGTGGGCACCAAGAACATTAAGTAATGTGCACAATAACACAATATATAATAACACTTACATTCAACAATGCGTTTCTGCGCATCACTTAGTCCATCCCAATCTTTAGACTCCCTTATAGCCTTGAAAGCATTATATATAGGTTTGCTTTGGCCCAATTTTAGGTCAAATTCCACTTTCTCAGGCTGCAAACAGAGTATAACCAACGTCATAAGATCACAACATCCACTTCCTACCAAACCAAATGGAATGCCAACATATACCTCTTTGTTTGAAAGGAAACACCTTTAAGGCACACAAGTACACAAGTCATACTTGTATAAACTAACAGATGCAATCATGTTGCCTGTTTTAAAGGTATTACAAATCAACAAAAGCAACAGAAACAGAAACAAACCTGAATTTCTTCAATAGCAGAACGGAGTTCAGGAGTATCTTTAACCGCCTTGAGATGATTAACAGCTCCCCAAACAACAGTCAACCGATCCATCATCTTCTCCAACGGTTCCACCAGCTTCGGCCACGACGGCTCCACAGTTTTCTCCAATTCCGCCAAATCACTATCCTGTACCATCACTCCCCCCAAATCAGCAATCAAACAAACACAAATCCACAATCAATCACAGACTTACAAGCTTCTTCAACAAGGCACGCATCCCAGGGCGCACATGACTGGCGTCGATCACATCGAACGGAGGAAACTCGAAGTTCTTCAACAGCGGATTGTCATCAGAGGCCGTAGACATTGCGGATGGCACGGTGGCGGAGGAGAATGCCGCACGGCGGAGATCGACGGCGGTGGGAGGGGATCGACGGCGGTGGTGACGGAGGAGAGTGGTGGGAGGGGGAGGAGGGAGGCAGATGAAGAAGGAAGGAGACCACAGAGGGCAGATGCGAGATTTAAGGTGTCGAGAGGTTGAAGAAGAAGTAGAAGAAAAGCATACGGGGCGACGAAATGAACGAGCGAGAGATATGATAGTAGCCATTGAAACGACTACGATAAGAAGGGTAGTCGCGAAGGATGTGATCTTTCTTCTCATTTTTATTGTTTTTTGTGTTATTTTGTGTAGATAAATACATAAAAGGATCAAAACAACTAAATAAACAACTAGAGTTTTTAATTAGTGTTTGGATTAAGTTATAATGGAGTTTGACTTTATGTAGGTTATAGGCTTGTATGTTACAAACAAGCATTTATAAGCCAAAAGGGCTAGACTAATAAGATTGATCAAACAATAAAATGAGTTTATTGTGTTTTCTTTGGCTATGAACTATGAAGCCACTAAGAAGTAATAGTAACTCAATTTAGTCACCTCCTTAATGCTTTTTATGGTGGTTTAAATATTTCAACATGTACATAAACTAGGGCTTAACAAAAGGTTGTGATAGGAGGTTATTAGAATCAACTATTTGTAAAATGGTATAAAAGACAATAAACAATAATGAATCAATCTCAAACTTATCTAGATTACAGAATAAGATGCATAACAGTAACAAGATCAAAAGAACAAGAATACAATGAGAACTAAGACTCCAAAGGAGATCTATCACCGTAAGAATCTGCACAAAGGTTGTGCAGATTCAAATCTATAAACTAGAACTCAGATGAACGAACAAGAGTGCGATAGTTCTTCGCAAGAGAGAACAGAGAGACGGATGACGAAGATGATTGAGTGTGCTGAACCCTAACAGCAGCTTCATTTATATACATAGGAAAGAGACCGAAACAGCCCTTGAAGATAAGCAAAATGACAATCAACACCCTTGACAAACCTAAAAATATAAACACAATAAAAA
>BJCM01167964.1:0-11217 GCA_018326385.1 Flaveria bidentis | reverse complement strand
ACTTTATTCCACTGTTTACCTTTTTATGATAGTACATGTTACCAACTTTAGTTGGTGACAAAAGGTAAGTCAGGGACATGTCCTGACTACCATATCTCAGATAATACTTTATCTGAGATATCATAAACTATAGTCTTGTAGTATAGGCTTTAGCTAAGGAATCCCAACTGGTATCAAAGTATATCCGGCTGTAGGTAGTATTATATATAGGTTCTATTTGAAACTCATTGTAACCAAGTGAGACATAACAACATCTGCTTGTAAGAGTCTTGTAATTTGAGTTGAGAATAAATATATAAAAGTATCTTGAAAATTATCTTTCTGTGTTCTTTATTACTTTCTATATTGTGATCAACTCTTATTGATTCTTCATATACTCGAGTGTTGTTCTAGGTGAGTTTGAGAGAAAAAATTTTGTTTAAGTGACAAACACCAATCCTGCAGGGGCCTTCTTTGTGATTGACCATTTGTATAGAACCATTGTTGCTTACCTTTGGTACTGTGGCCAGGGTCCTATGCACCATGATGGAAGGTCTATGATAGGCTTCGGCCCAATACCAACCTTATGCATGACGGAAGGGTATAACACATGACAATGGTACACCTGAACCTTACCTTCGGTACTGCGGCCAGGGTGTTGTGCACCATGATGGAAGGTCTATGATAGGCTTCGGCCAGTACCAGCTTTATGCATGACGGAAGGGTAAAGTTCATGGTTTTGACGGAAAGAAAAGATGTAATGTTGAACGAACAAATGAAAGTAAGAAAGTATGAATGAAAGGAAGTTAATGGACGAATGATGAAGACAATAATGATATTATCGATGCGTACATATGATGTATGATCGCATGAAAATAAAGAACGGTTTTAAACGAAAGATAAAGTATTGTTTTATTATAAAACTAGAACTCACTCAGCAACGTTGACTTTTATGTGTTTCCAGTTGGCAGGTAATGGTTGTTGAGGATGGCACGGGCCGGCTACTCAGCTCTTTTGGATTGCATCCATTTTTATAATGCTTTTGTGATGTAATGTAGCATGTATTTTGTAACCTGATAACGATGTATTGTTTTGCAAAAAGCTTTATAATGAAATGAGATGTCTATTTTAATGATTCTGCTGTGATGTTTATGAAAGTTAAATGTAATTATAAGTTTTATTAGCAATGATTGACTACCTGTGAGCGTCCCGGGAACGGGGCCTTACACGTTTCAGTTGAGCTTATTCGATGGTTATAGTGGTGTCCTCAAAACTGAAACCACATTCAAAAGATTAAAATCATTTGACTCGAAACCGAAGAAATCAAACCTTTATAAGCGATGATAAACCCTCTATTAGATACCTCTATGCCATCTAAACTCCCAATTTCATTTAACAAACACACATACATCACAACGATCACCATGTTTGTATCGACCTGCAACTGAGGTGTTCATAACTTTTTGAGTATTCTGAACTCCAATTGAAGGAGGGCTTTCCCTTCAAATCATTCAACTAAGCTTACCCTACAATCAATTGGGTTATCATCAACAAATTCATCTCGAATCAACTCAATTGGGTTATCATCTATCGCGACCTAATTTCTTCTTGTTTCCATCAATTTTACATTAATCCATGTAACTAAACCCATATACAGATTTGATTTCACTTAGGGATTAAAAGCCCTAAGCTTGATTCCATTAAATTTCGCGAATTGATGTTCGATTTGATTGAAAATGATTTCTAGGGTTCTTGTGAATTGGGAATTTTTATAACTAATGATTATAATATTTGTTAAGGAAATTGAACTAGATATGGGCTTATAGCCCACTTGTTAGCACCTTTGCAATTATGCAGGAGACTCGGGTTCGAACTGGGCACCTACAAACCATTGAAGTTTCATTTTTCAACTATTTTTAGTTCCATAAATTATTAAAATGTTATTATATTAATATAAATATCATCTTTAATGCTAATTTAAGATTGAATTATTAGTTTTTGAAATATTTCAGAAATTATAATTTGAGATTTACTATATTTTTAAGATGTCAAATGTTATAAATATATATAATTTATTTACAAGTTTAAAATTTTATCAAAAATTATGTTTAAAAAAATCTTTATTAGTTTTAAAAAATTCTAAATCATATAATTTTGTAGTTTTTTATTTGTCAAAGGTTTAAATATTATGAAACCTTTATAAAAATTACTCAATTTTTTTTAAAAAATAAACATTATAAATCAAACCTAAATAATTTTAAACTATTCTACAAGTCATTTAAATAGTTAATTAGCCAATTAATTATTTTTGATCAAGTTTTAAATAACTAATTTTTAGATTAATTATTTCTTTTCACATATTATACTCAACTATTACTTAATCAATATTAATATTTAAGTAATACTTATTATTCAATTTTACTAATGACTCATTGTCGTTTTAAATCGTAATTATTTAATCAATTTATTCCATCTTTATGGAATCAAAATATAATTGGTTACATTATTTTATTTAACCTAATTATCAAAACCTTAAATTTCAATTAAACCTTAATTTAAATAATACTAATTACTAACTTTGTTATGCATTTTGATTTGTACATTATGTATAATTTGGTTGTACACATCTTTTTGAATAGTTTTCTTTGCATCTTTTGGGTGGTTTTTTTGAATTTTGTTAGGTAGTGTTTGTATTTTTAGGGTGGTTCGTTTATTTTGGTATTTTGGGGCAGATATGGTATTTTTTGGGCGGTTTTAGTATTTTTTTTGGTTGATTTTGGAGGGTGGTTCTTGTATTTTTGGTGTGGTTTAATGTTAGCAGGACGATTTAAAGATTTTGATATTTGATTGTATGTTTTTCGACAAGCCATGACGATAATGAACACGCAAACGCTACGTAGTATGAAGAAAAACGACAAAATTCTCACCCCGTAGTGCGGGGGGAAAACTAGACTTTTTTGTTTCGGTTATATATTTTTGTTTTTTATTGTTTTTAATATGTGTTTTTTCGATGTTGATGGACCTGACGGTGGCGTGTTATTGGTGTTAATTGTCGTGGTTTATGCATCTCGCCGCAACGCGAGGGAGGCTCAACACTAGTTAATATATATTCTTTAATAATTATATTGTCTTAATATAAGACTCCTTTCTTTAGGATTAAAATCATGAGGAGGTTGTTGGTGTCTAGTCTAGCTTATTATTCAAACCATCTTATTTTCAATGTGAGTTTTCCATACCCTATTTTTATTTTTATTTCACACATTTAGGATGAAACATGTTAACCGTATAAATGCACACTTGTAAAATATCTTAATACTTGTAATGCACGTACAATTTATCTTATAAATTTTGTCATGGTTATTTGAGATAATGGTGGGCATTATATGATAGTCATCTTGTAAAAGCAATCATTAACTATTGCTAGCCTAGCATCCTCATAGATCTATGGGCTTGACAAGCTTATTTGGTGCTAAAGTCGATGTTATCGCCATCTCCTGATGACGTATTCTTATTTATCAGGGGAACCAAGTACACTTAGTTAATCGTATATCTTATTGTGGCCAATCTTTTATCAAGGTTTGATTGTATCATTATGATATCTATATTCTTGCATTATTTCTTAACCTATGACTTGAATTGCATCTTAAAAATTGTTTATATACGTATGTACAAATTAATGAAAACTCACCAACATCATATGTTGATTGTATTTTTAACATGTTTCAGGATGTTGTTTAGAGGACTTTTTCATGCTCATATAGGACTTGAACCTAGATTAATAAAAGACTTTATTATGTTATTTGAATCTTTATTGTATTGTAATGAATTATTTAATTAGTGTTATTCAATGAAAATGACATTTAATACTATTTCAACTTATTTAATTCAATGAGGTATCAACAATCGATTCATATTCGTCTGCTCCGATGATTCCGCCGTCGGTCGAGGTGTGACAACTGTTTTCATACTCGGACCGACCCATCAAACCAGAAATCAGAGGTCAGAATGGTCCTATCCACCCTAAATTGTTTTGTTTTCAAGGAACCGGCTGGTTTGAACCAATTCTGTGGTTAGACTGGGAATCGGGTCAGACCGGATTTTTTTTTATTTTTCATTTTTGGATTTTAATGAGTTTAATAGGTAGTTCGAACTATAAAATACAAGGGCCAAGTTCGACTAGTAGTGTGATCGGTTCGCCGTCCGAATCGGTTTTAAAAACATTGACGAAGGACACCAAAGTTGCGTGACTTCCATTTTGTTTTCTTTAATTGCGTTCAGGTAAATTATAAAAGAACATATCATTTTTCTTCTTCAATCTTACTCGCATTACTTCGACACCTGCACCATCGTTTCCGCTTTGCCACCACAACCAACTCCTTTCTGACCACAAGGTCTTTTTCTAATATGCATTCATAATTTCATCAATATATATATTGTTTTCTGTACTTGGTATGGTTAGGGGATTAGGTTTTGTTGATTAAAAGTAATGCTAACCTGCTTTTAATTGAAGGAGGTCATTATGTTTTGCTTCTTTCACAAAAGGTCATGTCTGATTGTTTTGGCTACTTTGTCCCATCGATTTGTAAAGTTTTTGATGACTAACTTGGATTGATGTATTTCATTTGTAAAGTAGAAAGTGTGGTTTTTGATCCAAAATATACATGTGCTAATTTGAATTTGACCAAATCACTAGCATTTATTGACCAAAACCGAAATTAAGGATATAATTTGATCTGTAAATCAACCCAGTTAATTTTAGAATTTGAAATTGATGTTTTTACTTAATGGAAACTCTAGAACTAAATTTGTAAGCTACTCCTATAAAATTGACGTAGTGGATATTTTGAGAGCATCAAAGATAATGACATGAACTGTAAGGCCTCGTTCTCGGGAAGCCTCACAGTTGGTTAATCATAACATAAAATCATTTTAATAACAAAACAATGCAACGAAATAAAATAAACAATCACTTAAAACTTGTAGTTGATATTGTAATCATACATTTGTCCTTCAATTATAAATAAAACATAGTTTTTTCTTAAATTACAATAAAAAATTTCATAAACAGGAATGCCATCCAAGTAGCCCCCACTTGGTGTCCTCCTCAGCATCAGTATTTACCTGCCAACTATTATGCATAAAAGTCAGCTTCGTTGGGTGAGTTCTAGTTGTAAATAATATAATAAAATATAAACTTTATCATTCATATAATGATCATGCATACATCATAATACATAACATTTGCGTCTTAATAAGCGGGGGTTCGGGGGCGGCAACCCCTAACAGCGGGGTCTTACGGACAGCAACCCCTAGTGGGGTCCAAGGGGCAACGCCCCTGGCTGGGGCCATGCTGGCATGTCAGTGCGAATTTTTTTAATCATTTATATATCACAATTCCTTATAGAAAAATCGATCTTCCTGTTAAATCCTCTTTAAAATTTTGGTCATTTAAAAACATATATTTAGTATGCATAATAACCCCAAAACATAGAAAAACTTATAAATAAGGGGATCTAGAATTCACCTGGATGCGATGAGTAGCTTCTAAACTAAGCTTCTAAGCTAGGATCACACTACACAACTTGTAGATAAATTAACACTCTAAGGGGTTAATTTCTGCCTATTCACGCTGCTAATTTCATTGCCAGATAAGCAGTTTCGCATGACAGTTTCGCTTTCCATGGCTGTGAAATTACATGCAAAACTATAGTTTCGCAGAAGACTCATATTTTTGCAGCTTCAATAAGCAATTTCGCTAGATTGACAGACAGTTTCACAGATCGAGCTGAAATGACGAACCAACCCATTTTTAACAAAAAATCGCAACTTTTTACGTCCAACCCTTAGTTTATCATCCATGAGGTTATACCTAAGCTTTTTACATGTTTTCATACGTAAAAATGTGACATTTATGCGATTATTTGCAACTTTTCAAAACCCAAAACCTTAGAATTCGGGTTTAACCTACAGAAGGGTTTAGAGGGTGATTTTTACCTGGATTTTTCGCTTCTTTCTTGTGCTTTGATGTTTAATCATTTAGATATTTAATCCCTTAACCTTTGAATCTCTAAATCTTGAGTTTCTCTTCACTTTCTCTTTCTAGAAATTAATGGTTAGGGTTACAAAAGGGAAAGATAATGGTTGGTTAGGTGGGTTAAAAGGCTGATTATGGGCCTTTAATCCCTTAGGCTATTACCCAATAAGCCTAATTAACCCATTTGCTTCCTTTATTTGTATTAAATATCCACTAATTAAGCCCATTAGCATTGATGACTCGTTTTGACGTTTCGGGGTGTTACATGGACACAAGTAGGGATCCAAATGTTATTACAATATAGTTAAAATGGTTCCAATCCATAAGGCTCCAAGCTATTAACGGATGCCAAACACAATTTTTCACATATTATTGTATCAATAGGAGCTCCAAACACAAATTAACCATTACATTTGATTTAATATAGACTTTCGTGAAATGGTTTCAATCTACATGACATTTAAATGACATTTATATTATAATACTAATTATCAACTTAATTATGCATTATGGTTTGTACATTGTGTTTTATAAATTGCATCTCATGTTGTTTTTTCATTATTTTTTATTTTTAACCATATAGTTTCATCTTTTATATTTAAACCTAATACTTTTTTCATTTTCAACTTTGGTCTTAATACTTGTTATTCGTTGCAATTTTTATGTTCTACGTCTTGGACTAAAATTTCTGACATAACATACATGCATATGCATATGTGGTTTAAGGTTTTTACCTCTATTTTTTATGTTTCAAGACCATGTTGTGTACAACTTCGTTCTGATTTATACACATTAACACATTACAACGCACATGCATGATTTAAAGTTTTTACCTCTATTTTTCCTTAGGCTTTATTTATTTGTTTTACGAGTTTTTTTGGTGTTGGTTGTCTATAGCAACAACCCTTATTTAATATGTAAGAGCATTCACAGTCCGTTCTTTACAAATCTGTGAGTACGTTCTCTATATTATAGAGAATAGTTATTAATGGTTGTGAGTGAAGGATATAGAACATATTACTATTCATCTCTATATTTGGTAAAACAGTGTTCGTCTCTATTAATTTTTTAATGTTTCTAGAAAGTGGGTGTGAGTAGAGGGGAGAGAAAATATAATGATAAAAATATAAAAATATTATTTTATTGAAAAAAAGAGAGAAAAGATAGTAATTTTTAATGTAATTATAGAGATTGAGATGAAAAATAGGTTGTGAATGTTGTAAAGACCAATTTAAATTTGTGTTCGTGGTTCACCAAAGTCAGACATGTACAAAAAAACCGGTTCGGAACCGGTTCACCTAAAAAACCCGAACCGGTTTCAAATAAAAACCGGTTTGGACCAAACCGGTCCCGAACCTGACCCGAACCGCTAGTTTCTATACCGGTTTGCTAGCCCCGCACTCAAAACCGGTTTATAAACCGGTTTAAAAGTTAAAAACCGGTAAGAAAAACCGGTTTGGGGTAAAAAAACCGGTTTCAAACCGGTCCGAACCGGTTTGATAGGTTCGAGTTTTTGGTGAGCCAAACCGGTTTATAACCCGAATCGGTTTGACTCCACCACAAATAAACCGGTTCGGTTTTAAACCCAAACCGGTTTGAGCATAAAAAATGGTTCGTTTTTGAACCCGAACCGGTTTGAACATAAAAACCGGTTTGTACACCTCTAACCAAAGTTTTATACTTCTATTGTTCCGTATTAGGCGAAGCCCATACAATATATTTATAGGTCGTTATGGGTCAACCAAAATATTTAAGGGTTAGGGTCAAACAAGCCCATACAATTCAACTACAACAACAGACACCACCTGCAACAGCGCTGCCACCGTCTCTTTTTCCGATCACAACCACCGTCTTACAACACCCCTTCCACCGTCACCGGAGTCTTCAATTCAAACCCTGATAACATCAACACCCTCAATAACTTCACCGATTCATAATTTACTGAAGCAGACTACAACTCGAACCCTAGCCTTCGTGATTTTGATTGTGAACTCCAATATTCCTAACAAAGGTAATCTCTCGCCCTTGTTTATTTACAAATTATTATGAAAACAGCTATAATCCATCTTTATTTCTGGGATTTTGTTTAGATTTGTTTATGCCAGTAGGTGTTTAGTTCTTTGCTAGTTTGGATTTTGCCCCAATTTTGGTTATTAAACTGCTATAGCTTAAATCTTTTGAACTTCTAAGGAAAAAATGGTTTGTTATCTTCTCTTTGTTTGTTTATGTTGCTACTATTTCCCTATTTAAGTATTGCTGTAGTAATTAAGAAAGATATGACAATTAGCAAACTGTAGTCCTCGGTGTTTTTTCAATTCTAATAACATGATAACACCAACATAATGCTTCAGTTTCCACTTTTAAGCATGTTATTATTGATCTCTGAATGATTAGAAGCAATAGTTTTTACTCCAGCAGTGCTAGGAACCAATGTTTTAGCAGTTTAGCATGCAGTATATGTTGTTAAGAGACTTGATTAAAATTTGTGAATGTTTTAGCTGTTTAGCTGTTTTTGTTTAACGCTCTCATTTATTAATTTTATTTATTTATTTTATTTTATTTACGTTTTAGCATGTTTATATGGTATTGGAAAGCTGGAAGTAATGATTGTTACTCCAATATTTGATCTATTTGCTGCTGAAATAACAATGTTAGGATCAATGTTTTAGCATACAGTCTGTGTTTTAACTTCTTAAGAGGTTGGAGTTTTCACATTTTAAAATTTGTGTGAATGTTTTAGGATAGCGTTTGCATGTTAAACTCAGACGCCATACTCTAACCTAGTAGATGAATTATATGCAGTTTTTGTTTGATGCACTCATTTATGGCATTAGTTTCTGCTTTCTGGCATGTTAATTTTGATCTCAGAATGGTTACAAATAATAGCCGTTACTTAAAAACTTGATATGCTTTTACGAGGCTTGATTTTGCATTTTTAAGTTATGTGAATGTTTTAGCCTTTTAGGATAGTCTTTCGTATCTTTCATCTAGATTCTAGCATTGTAGATGAACGGAATGCAGTTGCTGTTTCACGTACTCATTTATCGCTTCTTTCTCCACTTTCTTTATTTCGACAGTTTGAACGTTTATTTTCGTTGTTGTTTGTCTGTTTATATCATTTATAGTACAGTGACATGATTATATTTCAATTTTTAGTTCAGGGTACCTTTGTTTACGTGGTATAATATTAGATATTTTATTATCTGCATGGTTAATTAATAAATATGCGTTATGTAAACAGTTTTGACATTTCATGTTATTTTGTTTAATAGTTGAACATTAAAACAATATAAAACCCTAATTTCATACTTCCACAGGAAGCCTGCCTCTTTTTCCTCTTTCAGCAGTGACGCCTAGCACACACTCTTCATCGACTAAATTTCAATACTCTGTAGTAAATCACATTCTTCAGTTCACTAAAACGGGTAAGGTTTCCTCTATTTGAATCTGTTTTAAGTTATGTTTTGATTTGTACATCATCCTTAGAGGCTTAGATTTTAGCTCCTTTGTTCAAATTAACCATCTTTTATTAGTTCATGACTATGATCTGAGTTCAATCAACTCAAGTTCCAGTTAATTCGAGTATCAAATTTTCAAATTGTTTAATGTTTGTAGATTTAAGTGCTTTATTGATCTGTCTCTCTTATCATAGATAACATTGAGGAGGACATTCGTGCACTTCAGCTTGATTCATCTGGTAGGTTTCTTTGATCTAATTTAATCGGTGGCATCTGTGCTGTGGTTTTGTTGATTCTGTACTTTCTGTTTGGAAGACTGATTTGACAAAGTTTGTGTACTTGATTTGTGCTCCTTGTTAAAATTACTTAAGAAGTATTTCATAGTACTACTGAAAATGTTGGAAGTTTAAAGGGGTTTTGGGAACACTAAAAATTCTGTGATATTATTAAATTCTTTTTCTAAATGCTAGCTAAGATAGTAACATGGTGGCTAATGAGAATGGTGGGGAGCCTGAAGAAGTAGTAGCTCCTGGTAACGTGGAAGAAGGTAAGAACTTAACATAATATCGGTATATTTGCCACATTTATGATGAAATGAAGTTAAGGTGCATTTTTGCGTTGCCATATGGTGGTCTATTGGGTATAATATTAGACAAAGTTGAAGACCTAGAAACGATGAGCTTGATTTTACCTGTAGTGTAACTCACTCCTTTTGTTTCTTGAAGCCATTTCATTATTTCAAGGGCCAACGAAATAAAAACTATCGAACTCATCATAGTATTCAATAATTTTTTTCAAGTGTTAATTCATACATGTCATGGGTAGACAACAGTTTCAGCTTGTTTCAGGCGATTGTAGATCAATATATGTAATAACTTAGTTGCTGCCTGCTGGAATTGTTCATTTAGTGTTTTTATTTTTCTGATATGATAGTGAGGACATCTCAAGATCTGTAATTGACTTTAAACTTTTTTAAGTGAGTATTAACTATCAAAGATTTCATACTTTTAGCATTCAATGATCAAGATCCCCATATGTTTGCATCTTTCTTCTCTCCTTTTTTGTTGCCTTGTTTCTAAGGCCTTTTCTTCTTTCTTAGTAATGGTCTTTTGAGAATGTTCTTACTCATAGGTTGTTATGGTGTCGTTGGTGTGTATATATTAAACAATAACGTTCAGTTAGTCTTTCTGTTATGAGTGCAATGTAAAGAGCCATTACCTTTTGTGTGTGCAGAATTGAGGGACGAGTCACATATTGCTTGCCACATGAAGGAGGCCGTTGACCCCCAATCAGATTTTTCTGAGCCAAAACCTGTAGTTGAAGGTTTATTACCTGAAATAGTGTCTGTACTCTATAGTTATTTTGTGATTTCTTAAAGAAACACATTCTTTTGATTGCAGTGAAAGAGCAAGAGCCTTCTGCTTCTGCTTCAGAACCTGTTGATGATGAGGTTGAAAAGAATAAGAAGCGACATTTAAATGTGGTATTCATCGGTCATGTTGGTGGGTTCGTCTTCTCTAAGTATCTCATTTTGCAGGGTGCTTGGTTTAAAAAAGCGCTCTGAGGCGCTGCTTAAAGCGTGAGGCGCTAGAGGCGTTTGCCCGAGCGCTTCGTTTCACTGAGGCGCCGGCTGTACGAGAAGCGCTTTGAAGCGGCGCTTCAGGAGAAAGGCGTGAGGCGGTCTGAAGCAGCGCTTCATGTGTTTGGCCACAATCAGGCCTGGTCAAGTTGGTTGAAAGTTGGGCC
>BJCM01167960.1:0-14483 GCA_018326385.1 Flaveria bidentis | reverse complement strand
ATAAAATTCTTCAAATTGATCATAACCAATAGATGAAAGAAAGATATGAAAGTGAGATTTTTAGAGAATGAGCAAATGAAAAGTGAGGCCTAAGCCTTGCTTTTATACTTGAGGTAAAGAGGAGGTTATGAATGGTGTTAATGGTGATTTATAAGTCTTTTAAAAGGGGGTTATGATTGGAATTTAAAATAAATATAAAATTAAATAATTTAAATAAATAAAAGAATAATTATAATTTAAAATTTAAATTCATGAAGACTATAATTTTAACAACTTTTTTTATAAAATTTTTATAGACTTTATAAAGCCAATTTGAATAATCAATCAAATTATTTATTTGTTAATCTTTATAACTTTTATGAAACTTGTAAACTTTATAATTTGATTATTTATTTTCAGTATTTAAAATTCATAATTACTAATAAAACTTTATAAGTTTATTAAAATTCATTTTATAACTTTATAAGTTTTCATAAGTCTTTTCCATTTAGTTATTTATTATAACATGATTAATAAACTTTATAAATTTATAAAAAAATAATTATTTATCAATCAATAAGTTGATTACATATTTAATGTATTTGATCCATTAATTAAGTAAATTAATAATGAAAGCTCAAAATGGATTTGGGTTTGGGTTTTAACTTGGAAAAATAATGGATGTTACACAAGTGCCTTATTAAGATCCCGCTTCATAGACTTTTTATCCATGTCGCGATTGATCGATACCGATTTCTCCGCTTGAATAAAGACTTTTGCCGCCGCCATTAAACGATTCCATGGTTTTTGGCATGCCTTCCGTTTCATGAAACCGTCGAATTAATTCTTCACTTTGCGACCCTTGGATGAAACCTGTAACCATGAAATCTTGCCCCACGCCTCCTAGTTTCAAGCTTTCCTCCGTATGCGCAGTATCTCAATCCTGTCTTTTGTGTGCCGTCATAATCTTGCGGCTGCAATCAATGTTTGAACGAACATGTGACACCATGCGAGTATGGTCCATTGTTCTACTCCTCTCGCGCTTATGAAAACATTAATATGGTCATCCCGATCGGTTGTTACATCATATTTTCCTAGCGTGTATGGCATTTTAAGTTTAGCCAGAAATTGAGCATGGGCGATTTTCCGAATAAATTAGATTGTGAAACCAGAGCCGTCGATTTGTATGGTTTAATGAAATCAAACGGTGTGGCAATCGCTACTCCGAAAGGGATCCTAGGTGTAACCCAAATAGACTCTGATGTGATCCAAATTATACATATAAAAAATATCAATTGCACATCAGTTATTCTATAAACTCTTACTAAAAATGATGATTTGATACTTAAATCGTTCATATTGTGTTTTCAGGCTTGGAAAATACTATGATGAACAAAAGGAGCTTAAATAAAAAGAAAATGAAGAAAACTAAGTTTTGGAATTCAAGCATAGGGTCATGCTTCATGAGGCATGCTCCCATGCCCAGCCTGAAACACACCCCGTGCTTAAATCAACACACCTCGTGTTTGTTAGTCTGACAGGATAAAAAGTATGGTTCCCCGACCCGAAGCATGGGGGTGTGCCCCAGGAGGCACGGGGTCGTGCCCCACCACAAACACGGGGTCGTGCCCATTGAACACAGGGTCGTGCGCGACAACATCTGAGCGTACGAGCCGACCAAATTTTACGTACATTTTACTAGCATGGGTTCGTGCGTTTTAGGCACGGTGCCATGCTTAAACACTCCAGAAAGCCTATAAATAGGACTTAATTTGCAACTTGAAGAGAAGCTTTTGGGAGGTGAAGTGATGGTGTTCCCTCTCGGGAACCCAATCTTTGGAGTCCTTAGAAGGTTTTGGAGGTTTATTCAACACTTAGAAGAAGCTTGGGATCGTTTAACATCATCCATAATGGATCACCTATTTGATTGTTCTAATTTATCGATGATTTCATTACTATCTTTTATCTTTGTTGTTATGTTCAAGCTCCTTATGAGCTAAACTTCATGTGTTATCCTAATTTAATGAAACTTATGTAATTTGTGATGAACTAATGGTGTGATATATGTTATGTTAATGTTATGGTGGTCTTGAGGAAAATTTTGATGGTAGCATCTACATTTGAATGGGAAGTTATAACTTTATGATTTGTGATTGTCATACACGGTTGAAAAATATATGATCAACTTTCATTCGTGAAACCAGTCTTCATAACTAGAAATGGTTATTAGAAATCATATCACCTTAACTTACGGGTTCTCTTTTATTAGTTTGAGAAATCTACAGTAATTGTTACAGTTTTCTAAAATTAATGGTATGTTAGGAAGGAACCAGATCAACTCTTTTTTAACATTAAGTTATGTTTTCAGAAATCGTATGTCAAATAGGTCACAAAAGATTCACCTACATTATTGGTCTTTGATCTAAGCAGTAAAATCAGCTTGACGTGATCCTAATCACTACGAAGCAGGATAGACGAGAAATCGCGTCAACTTATCTTTATAAACATTAACATAATTACAT
This sequence comes from Flaveria bidentis, assembly GCA_018326385.1. Lineage (NCBI taxonomy): Eukaryota > Viridiplantae > Streptophyta > Magnoliopsida > Asterales > Asteraceae > Flaveria > Flaveria bidentis. The sequence continues at coordinate 11,982 of BJCM01167960.1, read as the reverse complement.
TAATCAATATCTTTAAATCACACCACCAATTTATCATAGTTATATAAGTGTAATCTAAATTAGGATAACAACCTTACTTCACTAAAAGAATCACCAAAAGTCTCAACCTATCTTTATCTATTTTTATTTATCGTTATTATATTTAACTTATCATTTTCTAAACATAAAACTAATAGTCAATTATGAGGGTTGTTGAGTAGACTTAGTGTGTCCATAGATTGATACTCAGTTCTTACCAACACTATATTACCATACGACAGGTACACTTGCTTGTTGTGTGTGTGGTTTGATGGGTTTGTTACATGTTTATCAAAGATTGTTTAACCATTTAAACAAAAACGGAATGGATATAAGAACATATAAAACATATTTTATATTCTGAACCTTATCCATTTATTAACCAACATAACAACCCCAAGAACAAAGGATCAGATATATGTGAAAAGAAATTCTATCAAACATAAACAACCATAGAGTGTTCTTAGAATACTACCTTTCTTAGAACAAGAAAATGAGATGGATGTTAGATGAAGAAGATGATGTTCTTGAATAGAAGCCTCCAAAGAAGAAGACCTCAAGCTTGTATAACCACAAGCTCTTGCAAACACCTAACTTGTTAGGAAGTTGAACACCAAACCTCTTCTTCTTAAACTTTCTAGCAAATCCAAAAATCAGCCAACTTAAACTTGAAAATCAACCAAGAAAACTCAAAAATCAGCCAAGAGAAAGAGAAAGAAGAAGAGAGAGCTTTTGTATGTGTGTGAGAGAGAGTACCTTTTGAATAGAGTGTGAAATACTTTAATTCTTGTATTAAAACAAGACAAATGGAATCCCATGGACTCCATCCAAGGGGCGGCCGAAATCTTGTTCAAAATGGGCTCCCACTCATTTTAATTTTATAAAACCTTACACTCTTTAATCCATAAGTTTGTAAAATTAAACCCCTTTTAATTTTATAACTTTAACACACCATTATTTTTTATTACTTACCCTACTTAAATAATAATACAAATAATTTATCATGAACAAATTATCCATATAATTTGTTCTATTTCAAAAGCAATGATTAGAAAACCCATTTTCTAAATTGGTGTTAATATTTATTTGTTTGATCTTATCAACAAATAAATATTTATTGGTGTTTGTTTAGCTTGTTATTGGGTATGACTCGACTTTGATCATAATGTATTAACCACATCAATCTTGCATGTGACTTGGGCATACAAGATCCAACATGGTTTAGTATTAGTAATAACCATTTAAAACTTAATATGTGCAAAGAATCTTTATCAAAATATATATACTATCCGCACGCATCAGACTCCTTATATGACAACTGTTTTCATAACTCAGCGAGTCTTAATTCCCTGGTCTGGTGTTCATGCCAAGCCATGAAGTATTGTTGTTCCTAGGTCATAGTAATAAATGACATATGGGTGGGAATCGGCGTTAAGGAAGTGTATGGGTTTGAAATCCAAATAGAAGGTGTTGGTTGTGTTGTTGAGGAAAGGAATGGAAACATAGGAATGAAGTAGGTAAAATAGGAATTGATTGTTGAGTGGTTATTATTAGATGGGTTTAGGTGAACAAAAAAGTAGGGTTTTTTTGGTGGGAAACCTAAATATAAAAAAATAGGGTTCTTTTGGTGGGAAACCTAAATCCCAAAAAACATACAAAAATCAATAAAGTTGAAACCTTAATTGAGGATTCAATCTTACTTGATAAAATTATACAAGCTATTATAAGATTTTGGTTTGAACTATTTTTTATATATATGCTTTCATTAAACTTAAGTCAATGATGTTTTAAGGAAAATAGTTTGTACAACTAAGGGGCTGTTTGATTTGTTTCTGACCCGGTCAAAATGTCTGACCCACTGACCCGGTCAGACATTTTGGCCGGTCAGCGTGTTTGATTATCATATTTTTGCGTCTGACCCGGTCCGAAGCCACTGACCCATGTCTATTTTCCCTCTTACCGGGTCAGTTTTGAAACAAGTAAGAGCAATCAAACAGCACCTAAGTAAACTTCATTTAGTGGCCATAACATATAGTTTGTACTTCCAATCAAGCCTATATCAAAAATACTTGTGAAGCCAAGTTCAAATTCATTGTCTAACTCAAAGCAATCAGCAGATGGTTGAAATTGATAGAAACAACAATATGTCGAACTAACCCGGTTACAATTGATTCATAAAAGATATATGGTTGTTTAAAGAACATCTAATACAATCATTCATTTATAACCATCAAATACAATAAGAACAATTTGAGGCTATCAAAATTAGTGTATTTTCTTGTCTTTCATGTTTAAACGCATGGTTCAAATATATTACATACAGAAAGATCAAACCTCCATTTTATATGTACTTCCTAAGTTAGCTACTTACTTGGTATGCATTTGTTAGCATCACAACACTGTCTTGATGTTCATTATGTTTGTTGTGCTGAATCATTCACCAAACTTATTTTCTACTTCAAAACAAATCTAGTACTAAAAGACAATAAATATTCAAAAATATAACCAACCCGTCATACCCGAGACTAACACAAAGAGGCATGGAGGGAGGGAGGGAGGGAGAGAGAGAGAGACCTCATAACACTATTGGTGGTTTCCACTGGACAATCTGACCTGATGATATTGCAAACCTCAGGCTAGGAATACTCCCAGGTGCATCACAACAGGTATCAATCGGACCTGATGAAATTGCAAAACCTCAGGCTAATAATCGAAAACACAATCAATCGGACATGCTAAAATACATCTTCTAAGAACGAAGTCAAAAACTAACTTAAACACGGATGTTGAAATCGATAGTTCCAATTCTATGTAAAGATAATCAATTGACTTTGTCACAAGATTGAAGGAGATCGCCTCATTGTGAGAAATGGATGTTTTCACAAGGTAGATAGGAGACGAGGACGAATTTAGGGGATGTTTGGGATTGTTTTTCAAAAACAACTTATGAGTTTTGAAGAGGTAACAAGACAAAAATATCCCTTCAATAGTCACTAGAAGTTACAAATTGTAACTTATAGTGACTTCTGGATGGTATTTTTGTCTTTTTACCCCTTCAAAAGTCATAAGTTGCTTTTCAAAAACAATCCTAAACATGCACTTAAGGTTTTGATGGCACATGTAGAAAGTTATCTTTATTTATTATTAGTAGGATTTAATGTATTTTTATTTACAAAATAGAACAAGATGAAACAAACCTTAGAGAGGATTAATGCTTCTCTATCTTATTTGCTTCAATTTTCTCCATAGAGAGGATTAATGTTTCTCAATCTTTTTCGCTTCAATTTTCTGTCGTCAACGACCAATCGTTGTTGCAACTTATAATTGTTAGTATTAGAATAGAAAATCATGTAGACGAATGCAGTTTCGGGACAATGGCTTGAGAAAATATCGGGTGAGGTGGTACGTTTTAACTTAACTATATTAGTTACCCATCTAATAATGTATGGTCTTTGCCAGCTTCCTCTACTTCATCATACATTGATTACTCTCTTCCTATTCCCAAATATACATAAAACACAAACTCACAACTGGAGCTTCACTATACTGCCAAATTCAACACTACTATCACACTAGTTAGTTAATCACTATAACCAGACGAAGACAATTCTGTTTCGTCATCTGGATTATTACCAATTTTCCCTCCTACATCCCGGTTCTCATCTGAGTCGTCATTAAAGAAACCGTCAACGTCTACACCACCCTGTTCGTCTTCGTCTTCGTCTTCATCATCTAAACCATATTCTCCAATGTACTCCTGAGCCGCCGTGTCATCATAAATATTCGGATACCCATCATCCACTAACATATCATCATCGTAGTCATCACCCCCGTTATTCTCATTTTCAACCTCGTATTCTGAACTGCTAACATTTTCTGTTACACGAAGGTCTGCGATTTCTTCAGCGTCCCATTCTTGGAAACCAACATCTGGACTTTCCTCGTATAGAAAGTCTCTGCTGTCCCTTTCACCATCATTAGTTATCTTAAATGTCTTTTGCTGCTTTGCTCGAACCCCATGCCGACCGCCCTTACGTCCTCCCCGGCCACCACGAGCCCGTCCTTTCCACCCAACTAATTCTGCAGCAGACCTCCTGGTTTCCAATGGTTTAGTTCTCAGTCTCGACCGAAGACCACTGACACTTCTCTGGGTTCTCCCGCCACGAGCACGCCCTCGACCTCTTCCCCGCCCCCGGCCTCGTCCCGAACCACCTGGATCCTCCGATGTGTCTTGTAAGTTCCCGGTTCCAAATATAGACTCGCCATGGTCACCACCCTCACCATTCTTCATCACCGCTGCATATTTAGGATGCAAAGTCTGCAAGAGAAGTGAAAATCACAATATTACATACGCCTTCCAATTTGGACAGTTATAATTAAATTTAGCACCCGATTACCAAAAAACTTGCTGGTCCTTTATCTTTTTCAGCATCCTCTTTCTGACTAAGCAAGTAATGAATACAGGCATCAAGTTCCATGAGCCTCAATGTCACACTGGATGTTGTTTCAGGCAACCAAGGAAGCACAGATACAATGGGGTATCCTCTGTTTTCATGTAAAACTGCCGAGTTATTAGAACCCAGTAATTCATCGGTTGTCTCAAAATCCCGGGACAAAAAGTCCTTTTTTATCCCGCTCTCTAGCGTTGTCAAAGCCTGGAAACATAAAAAATTAATATAAACGAACAGATAAATAGGTCATTTAGCCTATTAACCATGTATCCACACACCTCGAGAAGGGATTCGGCTGTTACTGCACTAACGAGCTTCACACACCAAGATTTTCTGCACTCATCAGTCCATGAAGGTTGAAGAGCTTCCAAAGGAATAGAAGCCTATAAGATTATTAGGGTTTTAAAAGTTTAGATTTAAAGCATCACAAATGACAAAAAAATGTAATAAAGCAGTATATGACCACTGGGGCCTTGAACTTTCTCACCTCAATCAATGCTAATTGAGCTTTAAGCAATCTAAACCTCAAGGGACAGCCCGAATCCCGATTGTGAGAATACAAATCGGAATCCCATTTCAACTTTTCCTTGAACTGAGAAATATGATTAGAAAATGGTGAATCACTGCTGAAGGTCTCAAATAACTTATGACAAGAAGAACATTGATCATCCTCAAAAAGCGATAAATCCCGGCAATTCTCACAAATTCTTAAGAGGTGCTCACATCTCGTTCTTCCAAACTTCATTGCCCGTAAATTCATACATTCTCCCCACATCCATTTTTCAAAATCTTCATATCTTTTTAAGGCATTAGCCATCTCATTTTCACTTCTTCCCAATTCAATTGCAAAGGAGGATGAAAATTCACACACATTGGCCTTTGGAATAGATAAACTACTGCTCAGGCTATTGGAACCCTTTGGAATTGATAAACTACTACTCCGGCTATTGGAACCCATCGACCCAACTCCTGAAATGTTTGCCTTCGTCTTATTGATGGACTCCTTAAAGCGAGCTTCTATTCTTTGCAACATGGAATACAAATTTGCCTCCCGATTCCCACGAACATCCAAAGATGCCAAAAGACCATTGAAACTCTGCATGCGCAACAGATAAATTAATGTACCACTTTCTTCTAAACTTGGTGTCAAGTACTTCATTAGCACATGGTATTTCTTAGAGGTGGTGATCTTGACCAATTACTTCTGATTTGTAAAACGGTCTATTTGAGTTGTCTTTTATCATTAAAAAAGGAACGCATAATGCAAAAGTCTCCTAAATCAATTTATTCAAATAAGTTAGGTTATTAATGAAATAATGCAACTTTTGTGATCACATTAGACACTAATGCTAATAGCAAGTTAAAAATAAAAATGTTGGAGAAGTGTTTCAAGTCAATTAACCTATCTGAATTTGACATGTTACCCAACCAGCCCAACCCACCCATTTTACCTACCTCTTCAGTGTCAATAAGCCTCCAACGACCATCACAAAGCTCAATGAAAATTCTCCCTGATCCAGGATCATTTTGTGAAGCAGAAGTAATAAACTGCCAGTAACGATTCCTTCTTCGGTCATTTCCAAGTGGCAATGATCTGTATACATACATTTCCTCTGCTTTATGACCAATAAGAGATTTTAACCGTACCCTAGTTTTTTCAACAGCATATGCAGGTTGCTGAAGCTGAAAACTATCTTGGACACTGGAAAATTCATGTGTTTGCAAGTCATTTTGTGGGTCACTTAAGTTTTCTTGAAGGTTATTTGACACCAAATCACTTCTTTCATCGACAACTGGAAATTGTATTTTTACCATGAAGTCTTCTTTTATGCGTCTTTTATCCACTTGTGCCTCTGCCCACATCTGCTTCTTTACCGCCATGGCTGCTTCTAACCGTTCCTGCCAAACTTCCCCAAATTATATCCAAAAGTCTTGAAGCAAAAATATAGGTGATTGGATGTAAGCTTTAAAAGCGATTGTCATATTAGAAACTGTAAGATAATCGGTTTCAAACGCAAATCCAAGCATTCTATAAGTTAATTAAAGAATACACATGGGGTACAAAATAATACCTCAAGAACAACACGTATAGAATTGCCTTCATTTGCAATAGCTATTAAAGCAACAAGGGCATTTAGTCGTTCTTCAACACTCAAATCAGAATATTCACCTTCCATAAGCCCTTGTACCCATGATTCACCTGAAATACTTTCATCAACTAAATTATCCTCATTTGGAACCCCCTTGTGGGTAAGGGGGGTCCTGTGAACAATGTTAGATCGGTCAACCGAAAAGTCAGCCTTCATATCTCCTGCTGTTTTAGCTTTTACAACTAAATTACCAATGCTGATATCATCAACCTCAGGATCATCAGGAACATCACTTTCAGAATCATCATCTTTTTCAGCATCATCTCTTTCCCCATCAAAAGCTTCTTCATCAAAATATCCGTTTTTAAATATATGGATTTTTTCTCTTGCAGCATTAATAATCAAGTCCCTGTCAGCAGGATCCTTTCTGTAAGGACTTTTTAAACAATATGTTGATGGGGCAGTTCTTTCGAAAAGCTTTGTATCTCTAGATAATGCGGCAGCAATTGAGGCCTCTGGTGTTTTGCTTGTCGTAAGATCCCTAAGCCCAGATTTCTACGGAAAAAAAGTTTGAATTATATAAGATAATATAAAAAAAACTCGGTCAAGAATCTAAACTTACCTGGATTTTTTCAGCAACATCTAATATTGAAAGACCCCTGCTGCCCTCAAGTGAAAGAACATGAAATGCAGCATATTTGACTGTCCCTGGGGTCAACCGATGTCTAGATTTTCTATTGGAGAAACCCCGCTCCCGCATGATAGCCAATGCATTTTCAGCAGCCGCCCCACTGCGTAAATTTGAAATAATATCTCCACCATTGAAACCCTGCGCTTCTCAAAGGACCGAAATGATCATAAGAGAAAACAGAAAATATAAAAGCAGAAAAAGACAATTTACAAGAGGTTCACTTGAAGAAAAGCACAAGATTGCAGAGGCGATAAATAGCCCAAGGGAAAAGGGCCAAAGTGGTTACTGTTCAATACGAGCCAGACCAGACCGCAAGCAAGTTTTTGCAATTTCCATTTTAGGAATGTATAAAAAAAACTTAGTAGTTCACTAAGAACTTTTAGATGTAAAATTAAACTATTAAAGGATAACTCATGTTTGACCAATTATTTGATAAATGTGCCAACAACCACATATGGTGGAAAAAAGCACCTCATTTTCTTCATGAGGGTGGGCTTGATCAACATTCCTCTTTGTCAATTTTGGCCCATATCCCGCAGCAAGACCAAATTGGCGCAATATCTCAGGCCACGTCAATGGATTTAAGTTACGTTGCCAGCTACATATATCAAACCCCCAAGCAAACGCCTGAAACAACTTATCAAAAAACCATAACTCATGATAATTTATACTGCATACTCTTATTAAAATCTATGTATCAGCAATGGTTTAAAGTAAAAAAGACAAGAATGGAATTGATATTAAGATATTACCCCTTCAACAATGTATGGATGACCACCACCTGGATTTGGGGAACTTGCTTGAGTTGCTCCTAGAGACGATGAGGGTGCCCTTGCTACATCTTCAATATCTTTAACAATAGATTTCAGAAGTGCTACATGAATTTCTCCCATTAATCTAGAATCCTATAAAGTTTTTGGGGGAGAATTAAAAACGCAAGTACGACACATAATACAAAACATAAACAAAATGGTGGAATACTTGGAAATTATTTTATAGGAGCTCACATGATCATGAAAAGCTTGAATGAACTCATCAACGGTAAAAGGCCAAAGTCCAAGAACATCAGCAAAAGTAATTAAGAACTTCCAAACCTAAGAAACATGCAAAATCAGTCCATCCATCTAAAGATTTTAAACATAAAGATTCAAAATAATATGTACCATAAGAAGATTGCCTATGTTCTCCTCGGAATCAGTCCATGGTTGAATTTTGAATGGTTTTTTTAAATGCACAGACATAGGAGGAAATTCAGGGAGCATATCTAAAGCAAAAAAGTTCATATTAGCCACACAAGCATGAAAAAGAATATATAGGAAGAGATATCAAACAATTTAAAAATAATGGCATAAATAAGGAAGATAAAAAAAAACTAGAAGACTAATTGGCTTTAGTTCAACCCAATCCAACCTGACCGGTTTCAAGTTTCAACACATACGAAGAAACTGACCTGTTTCCAACCTGCCCCACCACTTTGCACACTTCTAAAATATCATCATCAAGTAATCAACAAGTAAACATCAATGAAAGGATTAGTACCTCTGAATGACTCGATATTTTCCAAAGTCTCACTATCAAGAGACATCATAGAAGGCAAGCCTTTAGTTTTGGCAGCTATCTCCATCATTTCCAAACGCTCATCATCGATTAATTCCAGTGATTCTTTTGCAATTCTTCTAGCAGCTGCCCTGTCATTTGCTGCTTTAAGTCTTGCAGCCTCCTTCTCCCTACGCATATCTTCCTTAAGTCGTAACTTTTCAGCCTGATATGTAAACATTGTAGAGATAATGAAACAGGATCCCAAAACCTAACTGAGTGTTTGAATCTGTCTTAATTAAAATTGCATGTCCAAACACCCCATGCTGAGTAGTGAGTAGAATAACAATCTCCAAGACGTACTCTTATTGATTCCTTCTGTAGAAACTTAACCCTGCGCTCCATTTCACGTCTTTGTTCTCTTTGGTATCTTTCTTCCTCCCGTTGTTTCTCACGCAACAATCTTTCTTCCTCCTTTCTGCGTTCACGATCTTGTCTCTCCATTTCTTTCCTCATTTGTTCCTCTCTCTTCAATTAAAATGCAAGTGAAAAAACATAGATAATTATTGTAATCTTTTAACAGTAAACTTTTGGTAATTTATAATTGCACGTTGATTATTCATAATACTTTTAAATAAATGGACAAGAAGGGTTGAACCAATATAATAATACCCATCTTGTATACACGAATTAAAACTTTAGACCACATGTGCGTATTAAGTAATTACCGGTTTTGACCCATTATACAACCCGCCTATTTTGCCACCCCTAAATGAATGAATAAAAATACCTTTCTCCTCATCATATCTTGCTTTTCAAGCTCTTTCCTGATCCTTTTTTCATGCACTTCAACCTCCTTAGCAATTCTTGCTTCTTCACTCTATCCAAGGTACACAGAACTGTAAAACATCTTAACCAAAACATATAGATTAAAAGAACATTAGTAATAAAGACAATCCAACCTTTCGTTTTCTTTCAATACGTGTGATGTCCTCCTCATGGGCCACAACAGATGGTGTAACAAATGGATTCTCTATTCCTGTTATTGGGTGAGCACCAAGAGGAGTGTCCATTCCAAGGCTTATAAAAGAAGAGCTTTTACATGCAACATTATCAAATTCTCCAGACAGGCCCTGCCTTCCTTGCTGAGGTGGCAAAATATTCACAGGCCCTTCAACACCATATGCAGTGACCATAGGAGCTTGACTGCTTTCAGCATTGGTTGGTGAACCATAATATTGAGAAGGCGTAGCTCTATCAAAAGAATCAGTTTGAACACATGGTTGTTCTGGTAGAAATTGGTACTCTTGTAGCATCTTCACACCGTTCTGCGAGTGTGACCATCATGAACCGTAATATCAAACTTAATTTACTAAACAGTGATTAGAAGATTGGAAATATTTGCACATGATACTATATGTTTCAACCATGCAAAGAGAGTTTGCAGAAGTCTGCAGTAAATTATGAATTTTGATTTTTTGTCTTAAAGTGTTGTAAATGAATGCAACTCTTGCGGTCTTTCATACTAAGATAAATATAGCTTGATTCAAGAAAATTAAATCAAAATCCTTTTGTAAGGCAAGTCAAACCATAGACATAATCAGATGGTGGGGTGATACAAACCAGCTTAAGGTGTACACTAGGAAACAGAAACGTGCAAAAGAGGCTGACCTGGGAGCTGCTGAAATGGAGCAATTTAATACCATATTTGGAAATTGGGTGGGTCCACTTGGTCAACAAGGAAACGAGTTAGTGGGGATGTGGGGAGCAGTAATGGCCTCGTTTCCAGGAGCAGTTAGTAAACTCTAGAGTAACAAGTAACAAGAAATGTTTAGTTTAGTTTTTCATTGGGATATTTCAGATTATAGTTTGTTTGTAATTGGACTATTGGAGACATTGCCCTTCTCGAATTGGGCCGACTAATTCCAGCGAATTTGATTGCCTGTGTTACTTTCTTAGATCCTATCATTGAGGTCTTGCATACTTTTAGATAGGTCAAACACATGCCAACCAAAGTTGACATTGGAGAGACAAAAGTCTATAAATATTTTGCAAGTTCATATTAAAAGTTGATGGGAGAAAAGAAATTAGGTCAACCTTCGCAGGCTTGGCGTCAGGGTGCTCATGTAATGTGGCTTTATACTGTCGAACAGCTGAATTCTGCTGAACTGCAAAAAAACAATCACAACAAATTATCAACTATGGAACTATAATATTTTAAAATGCAAATCAAATGAAAGCCCAATTATAATTTCTATTTGTATGTGCTAGTGTTAGTAACTAAAACTAATAATTCAATGTGACAAAAAACTACTAGAATATAATAAATAAAAAAACCTTTGATGAACGAATAACATATATGTGTTAAAGCATATATAAATTAAGGTGGAAACATGATTAGAAACAAGGACTTAAACTAAATTCTTACAGAACAAAAAGTGAATGATTTATGCAATTATTCCAAAAAATATGTTTCCATCAAACCATATAAAAACTAAAAAGCAATTTTCTTGAACCATTTGTGTGACTTTTATAATAACTTTGTTTGCAAGGAAAGTGATCAAAGTTACATCAGCTTTGTACTGATTATCAATGGATGTCGTTACTATATTTCATGCAATTATTATAATTAAAGATATGTTATGGAGAAAATACTAAAATTCCTATTTGAAGCTTGAAACAAAAGCCCATACAAAATAAAAGTATATATCTCTATCAAGACAAGAAAATACATACATACATACATACATACATATATATATATATATGTATATATATATGTATATATATGTATATGTATATATATGTATATATATATGTGTATATATATGTATATATATGTATATATATATATATGTATATATATATGTGTATGTGTGTCGATTGCCTCTTGGACTGATGGCACTTGATGTTTATCCCCACCAACATCAAGTCCCGCAAAGCGAGAAATAGGTAGATTTTAGGAGTGGGTGCATTCACCATTCAAAAAACCAATGTGTATACAGGGGTGCATTCCTAACAGAACCAAGTTTAAGCAAAGAATTATGAAATCCACATAAACACTTGGGCGTAGTGCATGGCCGTTAGAGTGGGAGAAAAACAGAGGCATGCATGAGGCAACAGTTATGAGTGTTTTGTGTGATTCTTGTAGTTTTCTACTTGAAAAAACAAACCAATGAATGTGTGCATGTCTATA
>BJCM01167950.1:0-15303 GCA_018326385.1 Flaveria bidentis | reverse complement strand
AGAGTGTCAGCGGAAAGGGGTCCAGCTTTAAGGAAAAGTACATCAGATAAAGCATGTTGTAAAAGTCTTCGGAAGAAATCTGTCTTCATAGGTTGAGGCTTCGGAAGACTTTGTCTCTAAAGCTTCGGAAGACTTCATGTTTAACTTTGGAAGATATTGGTCTTGGCTTCGGAAGATTTCACAGTTTGAGTATTTCTTATTGCTGGTGTGAGAACTTCCGAAGCTTCTACTTCAGTACTCATGTGCATGCATGCAGAATGGACTTTGGGTGTTTGGTTGCTTCAGCCTCTTCATAAATCTTTACAACAAAGTCTGAGGACAGTCTGAAGACAAAGTTTGAAGACAACAGCTGAAGACTAAGTCTGAAGACAACAGCTGAAGACTAAGTCTGAAGACAACAGCTGAAGACAACATCTGAAGACAAAGTCTGAAGCCAACAGCTGAAGCCAACAGCTGAAGACTAAGTCTGAAAACAGCTGAAGACAAAGTTTGAAGAAAACAGTTGAAGACAAAGTCTGAAAACAGCTGAAGACAGTCTGAAAAACAGCTGAAGAAAACTGCTGAAGAAAGCAGAGGTCACAACAGCTGAAGTTCGCTGAAGGACGACTTTGGTTGCTTCAGCCTTCATAATTCTCTACAGATAATGTCTATTATATTTATAGAAGGTTAAGGCTTCCACTTCCTGTATCATATGGCTCGTACCTTCTTCCGTAGAATGATAACATACATATCCTCTGATGATGATAGTGATGTTGATCTTAATGATGATGATGATTGTCAGCACCGTAAGTTTATTCGACGTGATCGTATTGAGGGGCACAACCGCCTATTTCATGATTACTTTGCAGAAAAACCAATGTATACCTCAACCCTATTTATAAGGAGATTCTGGATGAGGCGTTCTCTATTTCTCCGTATCCTAAATAAGGTGGAGTCAAACGAGCCATATTTCATCCAAAAAAGAGACAATGCAGGTAGACTCGGTTTATCTTCTTTGCAAAAGATAACTGCATCACTTAGAATGATAGCGTACGGGGTTACTGGAGATTTTATGGATGAATACATACGTATAGGTGAAAGCACCGCAATGGAGAGCCTAAATAAATTTACATTAGTATTATAGTGAAATATTTAAAAATCTAAATTTATTTAGCAATACGTTATACAATCGAAGAACCAATTCTTTTATCAGTTACTGACGAATTGAATTAGTGTAGTAAATAAAAATAAAAAAGTTATTATGCATCAACAGTTTTTTTGTTTTACTTGTTGTTATTGTTATTACTTTCTGAGTGTGAGGGATTACTCAAACAACAATTAGATAGGAGAAAGTGGGCTCAAGACAAGGGAGGACGGAAGGCGGTAAGGATGGAGAGTGCTGAGAGAATGGTGTCGTGGTTGTGGATGTAGGATGGAGAGTGGGAGAAGCGGGATGCACTCATGCACATCACGAATTGGATTTAGAGGTATAACACCTCGTATTTGTCCGTTAGTTAAAAGTTAACGTCGTTTAATCTTGTAAGGGTTATTGTTGTCATTAATGTAACTATGAGGTTGTTCATGATTGTTACCTTTAACTTTGCTTTAATTCTTTAATTTTAAGGTTAATAATAAACGTTTATTAAAATAAACATAATAATAATACTTGTAATACTAATATTAGCAATAATAATAATAACAATTATAATACTAATATCAATAATAATAACTATAATAATTATAACAATAGTAATAATAATAATATTAATAATAATAATAATAACAAACTATAAAAGATATTTAACTTAAGATGGCTAAAACTTAAGGTTAATTTAAGTCCAAGGGGTTATTTTGCCAATTTTAAAACTTTAAAAGAAAGTTTTAAACATAAAATGTTAAGATGAAAACTAAAGGGACCATTTGTGTAATTAAGTAAAACCCCACCCCCCACCCCCCTCTTTTTAGCCCGATTTTCCGGCCACAACTTCCGGTGGAGCTCCGGCAACCCTCAAATACCCCAAAACAGTCGGTTAAAACGCAATTAAACCACTTCTTAACTATCATACACAATTTTTGAACACTATATCGAGTGCAATTGAAGTCATTTCGTGTATTAAAGCCGTCTATAATCGAAACCTAATCGCTCAAACACAGTAAATACAATTCAAATCAAGAAACTTGAATGTTCTTAAATGTATGTCTAATCATTTCGAAACTAAATGTATGAATTAAGTCGATTTAAACAACCCTTTAATCCATGAATTATAACCGAAAACACTCGATTCAAATTCGAAACCCATTAAGGGTAAAATCGTTTAAATTAAGGCTATTTAAACAAGGGAAACCATTTCATTGATCTCTTTGATCTATTAGACGTCTCAATTTCCATCAAAACACACAAACACATACACAATTCGATTGTGTCTTTATCGCGACCTGTGATTCGTCTAAGTGCATCGATCTGAACTTAATCACGTAAGTTACACACATCAACTTACTCGATTTTTCATAATGAATCAAAAGCCCTATGTTTAATTCGAAAATGAACATCGAATTCTTGTTCAATTGAATCAATCTATAACTAGGGTTCTTGAGAGATTTGGCGTTTCTTTAGTTTTAATTATTATAATTGTTATATTAGATTTAGAATAGGTCGTGGGCTATGGTCCGATGGTAAATCATAGTGCTTATGGATGGGGAACCCGAGCAACCTCACACTTTTTTTTCTTTTTTTAACTCATTTTCATATAACTTTTGGATTAAGAAAAATTATTATTATATCAATTTATATAAAAGTATTTTTACTAACTAAGTCATTTAAGTAATTATTAATTAAATTCTGAATATTTTTAAAGGTTTATAAAAAATACATGACTTATCAAATTTTAAAGGCTTTAGATGTCATAAAAAAATATCATAAATTTTAGTTATAAATTCTTTATATATAAAAAAAAGAATTCTTAAATCAAACCTTAATTAGTTCAAATTGTTTTAAAACAATATTTTATAGATAAATGATTATTTTGACGAATTCATTATATAATTAATTATTAAATCAATTCATTTTTATCACACTTTAATATTCGTTCAAACACTATTTATTAAATGTTGAAATGACATTTTAGTTTCACATATTACCAATTATTCTCGATTGAATATTGGAGTAATATTTATTTAAAATCGCCAATGGTTTATTATTATATTCATTATCTAATCAATTTATTTTGTTTATTTAACTCAAGTTATATAAGTTAATTATATTTTCTTATCAAATTATCCAAAACCTTTAATCCCTATTGAGACCCTAGTACACATTTAATCGTGAATATTACATTTAAACTTAACATTAAAATATATATATATATATATGCTAGGTGACTCGTAAAACAAAACTATTGGAGCATCGTTTATTTTTTATTAACATCTTATTTATATATCATGTGAGTTTTCATGCCCCTTTTTATTATTATTTCACACATTTTTGGGTTAAAAATGTTAAACTTATAAACTTACACTTGTAAACGTTTTATACTTCTAACGCACATGCAAATCATACTTATATTTTGTCATGGCTATTTGTATTATTGTGAGCTTTATATGATATACATTATATGTTGACAATTATTAACATTGTTAGTCTGACGACGTCATAGATATACGAGTCTGACAAGTTTATTTGGTGCTAAAGCCGATGTATTGTTGGCTCCTGATGACGTATGACTTGTTTATCATGGGAACCAAGTACACTTAGTTAATCGTTATAAACTTGATGTCATCTTTTAAAGTTGCTCACATCTAGGATTTGGACCTAGATTAATGAAGAAAATGTCTTGGATTATTAGACTTATGTTTTTTCTTATTTCATGTTCGAGACGTATGATTGTAATTTACACTTTTAAAAACTTATGACAATAATATTTTTATTTAAAAATAACGTTATGTGGTTATGAACAATCTTAACCCTCACGTCTCGACGACTCCGCCGTTAAGGTTGGGGCGTGACAAGAGGTGATGGGTTGAGCAAGAGAGGGGAGCAGAGAGTGGGAGTTCCACTCTAGAGGCTACGGAAGGCAAGCATGGAGCAGATACCCTCCTTCCTTAGGTCAGTTTTTATTGTATATGTCATGCAACATCGGTGAGAGACACATTGGCACAAAAATAAAGGTGCACATCATAGCTCGGTAGTGGCATACTGATCCACGCCTCTATCATAGAAGAAAGTGGGAGAGGTGAGGCAGAAATGGGTGATGTAATATGGCCAAGGGTGCGGTAATACTGTTACTTGTGTGCGTCAATTGCACAGTAAAAAAGACATGGCACAAGCGTTACATATAGCCTTAAAAGAGCCTTCATTATTTGTAAGGGATGAATATAAGTGTGAATGTTTGGTTAATTTATAGTTTTGTAAATGTGAAAATGCTAGAACATAGAAATCGGGTTGATTAACTTCAACAATTCAACTAAAACAATACAAATATGACATTGTTCGAGAAGGATGATCTCCAATTACAATGTTTAGAAACCTCATTTAAAAAAAAAAATACACTGACAACCTAAAACATTACAAAAGATCTAATATTAAACTAAACTAAAGGCAATTAAAACTTGGTGTCTAGCTGTGAAATCGTGGATCACTCCTCCTCTCCCCCACACATCCTGGACTTGTAATTTTCCCCCATAAAATTTCCCACTTTTGAATTCAATTCATCTAGCAACAAATGAGTCATATTCGACCTAGGTTAACCTTGACATGATATCGGGTTCGAATCAAAAATTACTTACCACTTGAAAGTTTTAGTTTTAACAATATATATAAAAGGCTAAATAAAATGTTATCGATATTTAAAAAAGATGAAATTCTGTTCTTTTAAAAAGCAAGAAGGTATTAACATTTATCTTCATCATACTTCGAATACACGTGCAATTCATCGTTTAAAATATTTATCTTCTCTTACTTAACGCGGAGCTCTGTTCACCATCCAACAAATAGAATCCATTCATACATAAACATTCGATACGAATGAAGATTAAAGAAATTATACGCAAGTGAACAAAATTATCAACCTAACGTCATGAAGTTGCCTTATATATCGGTTTTTGGATTGCTTAATAAAATTATGTATCTGCCTATTAAAATTTCATTTAACAGTTGCTTTTAAAAAAGGATGTTTGGATTCCTAGTCCGAATCAACTATTTGATTATTTAAGTCACATTATTTTGATTAAGTGACCGCAAACATGCTCAAAAACTTAAAAAAAAACAAACAAACGTATCCAATATAATTAAAACGTATCCAATATAATTAAAACGTATCCAATATAATTCCTGTTGTGACAAATGTTATAATACCTTCAAATACTATGTCATAGGGAAAATGCCAAAGAAATACCAATGAACAAGGAATGCATAGACACATGCATGCTGCAGTATACAACATTCCAAACTCTACAACTTGATTAGAATTTCAAACACAAGAAGTTTCTACCATACACAACATGATAATATTGCAGTCTCTAGTGAGCTATACATATCTAAAAATATGTGCAAGGAAAACAGTAAGAGATTCGAGTACCGGTTTTTCATACTCGTCCATTAACAGGATAGATACAGAGTTTGCTTACAAGCATTGGGTGCGTGCAGGCGGGTGGACAATTAGACAAACTACAGGAAAATGCTAGCCGGAAGCATGATGCCATATGAAGTAGCCATAGTTCCATTATCATGGCAATTTGTTGACATTAGTTGGCAATCTTCATCTTCTTGTTTTTTTGCCTTGTCTTCTCTGATTTCTACAAGCATATCATGTTCCTTTTTGTTGGTTCCCTTTTCCATCACTTTTACAAATTCTTTTAGTGCATTGCGCATCCAATCGTACCGACACAGTGCAAATGCTTCTTCAACCATCACCTGGCGACACGATACCAATGTTAATCAGTTTTTTATTTCAACCTATTCACAGAAATCTTGTGGAATTCAGCTGAATTCACACATAAGTCCAGGGCTTTACTTTTATATACCTAAATCCATTGACTTATAAAAAGTCAACGAACAAATTCTTAAACCTTATTAACCAACAAACGGACATTTTTTCTTTAATAAGTCCCTCAGTTTATAATTACTCAACAAACAGGTCCTTTTATGCATGGTTAATTATGTGCGAATTAGTGAAAGTCAATAGAGATATTTCAGCATTTGACATAAGGCTTGATAAGTAACCTGCAATTAACTTAAAGTTATGGTGAAAGCTATTATTGCTAGCTTACAATAAAGGACCTATTACATATTTGTTCAAACTTTTCATCTTGTATCAGCATGGGATCAGGTTGTAACTTACATCATACTTACCCATTTTCTATCGCGGTTATTTTGTTCTGGCCATGTTTCAAGCTCTTCAGTCACTTCTAATACAAACATGTATCCCTTGCATCCCCCTTCCTCACTACAAGCTTCTTGTTTACTCTTACTTCTGAATTTCCACACTCCAAGGGGATTTCCCTACACCATCAAACAACTGTCTTAGTGGGTGTTCAAGTGTGTGCTTCAAAAAGTAATTACACAATATTAAATCATCAGAATCAGATAATTAGCTAAAATAAAATGAGCTATTGAAATCATGTGCGGATATGTTTGTGTTGTTTTACCTTCTAATTATCAGATGATATACTCTGCATTATTAAAAGATTTTAATGATAGAATGACCAAAACAAACAGCAATTTGGGGCAAGAAAAGATGGGAAGTTTTTAAATTTGGAGTAGAAGAAGGGTACGTATGTCATATTATCCTACTCTTAGATAACTATACATGTTGCAATTGGTATTAAACAAATTATCTGACCCTAAAAAAATAAGATAGAGAATCTGTTTATCCATACATTGAAAACTTATTATCAAATAATCAATTCTAAAACACAAATCCAAACAAACCCCCCCCCCCCCCCCTTACATGCCCCTTACCCAGACGAAAATGTTTTTACAAGCATATTGCACCGTTGTTTAAATTAAAATGATCAATGACACCGACTGCCAACATTAGTAACTAGTATTACTGCATTACAAGAACTAACATGCAGCATAATCAACCTACTTTAAGAATTCCTTTAACTCCAGCTTCCTCTAGCGCTTCACGACATGCAGCTTCTTCAACAGTCTCATCACTCTCCCATCCACCCTAAAAATTATTAGAAAATGAAAAAAACCCGGTTCATGCTGGATTATTAATGTATTGTTACCGACTTACCGATTTACAATTTTCTAATTAAAAGTAACCATGTGAACAATGAGAGAATGCATACCTTCGGGAATACCATATCATCACGGTTTGGTGAAGATACCATTAATACTTCTATTTTGTTCTGGTCTATAGTTTTGGCCAGTCTATATGGAATGCACCTGTTGTACAAATGGTGATTTTAATTTCCATATCTAAAACCAGAATATGAAAAACATTTATTGCACTAATTTCGGTATTCTATTAAATAATTAATAAATTCAGCATGATTAGTAGAGAACTCTTAATAATGATCCAGAGTTCTTGTATAAAGCAATTGAGGAGGTTGTAAAGACTTAAGGATGTGGTGGGTGACTTCTAAACCATTCGACTTGCTTGACCTGTTCTGTATAGCTGAAGTTCTCTTTGTTTTACTAGTCTGACCAGTTAAATTAAAATTCAACTCAAATCGAACATATTACATCAAATTCACTGACTCAATCTATATTTGAGTGCTACTGTACCACAGAAAGAAAAAAATAGTAAAATGATCTCAAAAAAGAAAAATAGACAGTGTAATGTACTGGTAGCTAATTTAACTTATAGTCACACCACCTCCAAAAAATTCATCACTTTTGATGTTGTAAATTCAACATGAACTCTTAAATAGAAAAAGCAATAAATTTTTACCGAAACTGATATAAAGTAAACAGTTTCATACAAAACTTATAATAACATATTTGCACACTGCAACATCAAACAAAAAGTACTCCACAAAAAGTTGTTAGAGGTTCCACAAAAAAGGATAAGATCTCGTTTTCCAAGCTATCAATGCCCATATTTAAAAAATAAAGATGCCTAAACTTTCTTGTTTGCTTCTATAATCTAACAATTCTTTAAGTTAAAAATATACACGGTTTGTCCTACTTTAGACCAAAAACATTTTTTTGCTATGATCATCCACATAAGTCAAGAATTTATTATAATTAACTCTTCTTCCACCAATAATCAAAGTAGGCCCTTTTGTGTGTATATGGTGTGTGGACCCATATTTTTCTTTCTAGAGATTCTAGTGAGCACTTGTAGAAAATTAGTGATAGAAGTAGTTAGGAGGTTACACGTACATGATTATGTTATGTGTGACTTCTAAACCATTTGACCAGATGACCAATTTTCTTTACAGCTATTCAATTTAACCTGTTAACAATAGAATACGACCTAAACAACCAAATTTTAACATAAATCGGTTGAAATTGCCTTCTCTGCAAGTCATTCTCCCTCCTAATCATAGCCTAATAAGCTATTATGTTCTTGTATTTCTTTTGTGCCCCACCAACGAAAAAAGGTGTGAAAAGATTCCGTAAAAGAAAGGCCTATGGTGCAATACACATAATGTTAATTTTGCTTTATATTCTAAGTTTCTAACAATTTAAAAGAATTGGTCACATATGATTTCGTCAACCACTATGATGCACAATCTCTATTAACATGTACGCACAATTAAAAGAATTCAGCAAACAATGCATATAAGATCTGATATTTCCATGCTATTAACGGTCAGCATTAAAAATTAAAGATACCTAAGCTTAACTGTTTACTTGTCTAAGTTAACAATTTCTCAAATAAAATTTGACATGTTTGTCCTATTCCAGAGCAAAAACTATTTTTAACTCTAGATATCACTTAACTTATCCGCATATGTCAAAAAATTTATTTTAATCAAAGTAGGCCCTTGTGGGGGAAGGATGGGGAAGCAAGTAGGTCATGGCCCATGATTTCCTTGTAGATATCCTAGTGACCACTTGTAGAAAATTAGGGGGTGTTTGGCATTATGTTTTATAAATTTATTATATTTGATTATTTTATGGATCATATAAATAGTTTTGGATATTCAGGTTAGCAAATAGCTGCAACAACACTGACTCTAGTTATCTGTTTTTCACTATTATATCCTCTTAAGGTAGATTGAACACGTTGCAATTCTTATACTCACATCCAACAACTAAATCCTTTGATAAATCACAATCCAGCAAGCACTCATACAACTTCAAAGGCACATCCAAACGCTATCTCAGTTTAAAAGGTGCACGAGGGAGTTGAAAAACACCTCGGGGGCGTAAGGCGGCGCCCCATGTACTTCTTGGTCAAAAGTGGTTAAAATTAGGGTATGAAGGAGGCCGATATGTAAAAACAACCAAAGAGGTGAAGAAAGTACAAAATGTTTAGTTGATAAAAAAAGGTTTATATGCAAAACATACGAGAGAGACGTATCATTTGGTAGTTAATAAAGCTTATCTGGTTAGTTGTACGTAGAACAATGCCTCGCGTTTTTTAAACCAAAACCACTTTCAAAACGAATACCAAACACCTCACTAATACAACTATTGAAGTTAGCATCACTTATTTCTTTTTACCAGATCTACCTTAAGAGGATGTAACAGTAATACTAGTTATCAAACTACAGTCCAATAGAAACAAAAGCTTAACATGAATTAGAGGACAAATGTGTTAAAGCTATCATCAATTGTGGGACATGAATATAAAACTGCAACGTGTTCAATCTTCGATCTCCCATATTAACCACAACATTTTTTTTGGTAAACAACAGTTATTCAAATCTCTAAATCGATAACTTCAGCATTGGGTACAGCAATCATGTCAAATGTAAAAGAGCTGCAAATGCTAAAAACAGAATTAAATCAAACATCACAAAAACATTGATTTTGCATTCGATTAGGGTGAGGAAATTACCCTGAAACAAGGCGAAGATTGTTGTCATAACGCTGAAGATGACGACCCGTTCTTGCGACAATTGACGACATGATTACCGAAGAATTCTTCAAATTCAGAAGTAAAATCGCTTAATCATTGCAATTAGCAGATAACAGAAGCATTAAACATGAAGAAATTAAGTAGGATGCATACCGACATACAGTTGATAGAGCGTGAAGATGTGAAATCAAATGAGGTTAACCATGGTTGTTCGTTGAGAATCAAAAGGTGTAAAATCGAATCAATTTCATGGATCGATGAAGGGGGTGAGCTGATGAGATGTAAAGAAGTTATCGAGATATTCACGAGGGACCGTCAATTTTATAGTCTCGAGTGTATTATCTCATTTTCTTAGGCCCATATATCCATCGTGTTATATCATTGTCATATCATTACATCATTTCAATATTATTATATCTTTTCACATTTTCATCTCGTCATTTCATCTATGTATTGTTCGACTTTAGTGTCTTTTACTGGTTCAATATTTTCCAAATTGTCAAAAAATTGGAGTGGGAAATGATGACTCGCAAGATGTCGTCGTTTCGATATAAGGTTGTGAAGTCGGTAATGGGCAGCAAGGTGTTTCCACTCGCCTCTTTCTTGTCACGTTATCATCTCGCATCTTCCATGAGAGGTATAAGACAACACCTTCATATGATCGTATGATAAGTTGGATATAAACGTATACAAGCTGAATACAAGCATGTGTAAAGATAAAGATATATATATATATATATATATATATATATATATAAATAAAGATGAATATAGATGTATACAAGTTAAATAAGAATTATAGACATTTAAAAAATTCAAAATTAGTGAAATAAAAATAGAGATTATATTTACTTATTTAGCCGGTATATTTTTAGTTTGGTTGATACTTAACAATAGTAATAGGCTTTTAGTTACATACACATGCAAAAAAAATTATTTTTATTATTTATTTTTTGAAATGCTGCAAAAATGTTTCCTTTTTTATCATTGATTATATATTATGATGGATAAAAACTAGTTACGTTTCGTCATTTGTGAATGTTCATCATACAAATATAATACATCTAGAAGGAAAAAAATGATTGTGTTTTTATCCAAAAGTCATTTGAAACAAAAATATGCATCAGAATTCATAATTTGTGAACTCCCATCACTATTACGTGAAAAGCTAGATGTTGATTGCGATTTGCGGCACACTTAATTACAAAACCAGATGCGTTTACTTGAGTCGATATCTTTTGGAAGGATGTGATCAATGCATTCGTGAAAACAAAAAAAAAAGTGTACACGCATATTCGTTTTGAAATAATTTATTTACTTGACGATTCCATCTAGTTATCCACTAGATGATTCGATTTGAAGAATCTAAAGGAATGGCTCCAGACGTATTTGTCTTAGATAAATCAGAATAATAATTATTTCTTAGATATATCAGAATAGGATTTAATAATAAATTAATACGATAATAATATTTATCAAACAAGTTAATAGGTGTATGTTGCATGCTTGTGGTGAGTTTAATGTGTTATAGTTTCTTAGGGGTAAAACCTCTAAGCAATGGGGGCTTCAAGGAGCGTCACGAGTGTCCGGGGGCAGTGGTCGTGGCCTTGGTAGCGGCGTCTAAGGACAGTAGCCTTGGCACGGTGCAAGAGGCAGAGCCCCGGGTCTTGCATGTGATATTCGCCTATTTGAAGGTAAATATATATATTTCTAAGATAATAGCTGCCTCAAGAAGTCTTACATTTTCACCCCCTCGCTGCAAATTTTGATTTCAGAACATTTTTTGTCAAACTTCTTCATGATTCAGTTCTCGAAAATAAACATTGAAACACATGCTTTGTTATTGATTCTAACTTAAATCTGATTTGAGATATTTAGGTGAACCACTAAATAATTTCGATATGAAAGTGTACACACGCCTATTATCTTATATGGTTTGTTGGATTAGAGTTTTCTACATTAGTAACATCACACAACATTCTATATGTTCTGACTGTTAATAAGAGTTATTGAGTCATAAAGAATGTCAATCGCGCCTCAAATATTACAAACGTATTTTCAACCAATTGACTGTGAATAAGATGATAACTACATAATTCTGATGGGAATAATCCAAAGATGGATGACATATTGGAAAGTTTTTCTTTGTACCATTAAAAACAATCTATAATCTCTAAATGGGTAAAATGAGCAATATTGTTTAGCATGAGATGCTAAATGTTAATGGTATCAAAGTAGATGATGAGACACGTCTCATCAAAGATGTTGAAAATTGACAAGGGATGTTTGTAACACTTCAAGCATATCTCGCATCATTTTGTCATGTTCTAACACACAAAAGAGCTATGATGTCATAAGGAATGCGTCGCGTCAAATATCACAAACGCCTTTTGGACCTTTATAGCGTGAGTCCCTAGGCTGTATCTGAACGTGTTTTTTCTTAGCCGAACGAAAGAATTTCCATCATACATCAAGCTTAGATCAACTCTTTATAGCATATACCTCACTCCGAGCTAGTTAATGCATGATCATAGGGAAATTTAAAGACATAAATCTACAAAAAGAAGGTTAATTTGAGGCCAATCAATTATCAACCCAATTTGTGTTCAAACTTGTTATAAAAAACAAAAGTATATTACAATAGAAAACCAACAAGTGTTTAATCAAACTTGCTTTAAAAACAAGCATTCAATCAAAATTTGATTATCACTTCCACTCAAAATGTTCATTTTGTATCACACAAAGAAAATATATGCATAAAAAGTTAAAAAGACAAGACCACGTGTTTCCATCCGTTTTAAACACCATGCCCCATGCATACTCAAACTCAACAACCCCTTCCATACGCCTTCAATTCCCACCCATATATTAACAAGACGTTGAAACAACCACTCGTCTCGATTTTTGTTGTTATCATAAAGTTTCAAAAAAGTATAATATAAATTAAAATAATTAAAAGATATACCATAGAGAGAATTATGATTATTTTTTAACAATGAAAACAAATCACTTTATTTTACACCTACTTTAATTTAATCCGAACAGTTATCGCGTTTGCATTTTACAATATTTAAACCAACAACTTTTGATTGGAGAGTACAATAAAGATAATCTCATGGACGGACATAACTATAAATCTGTATATTTATAGTTCGGTGCTTCGGTGACTATTTCATACAAGTTGTATCTTTTTAATAATAAAGTAGAAGTAGAATTTTCATGTATATATGTAATCTACTTTATTTCCATAATATTTGGAATTTTTCATTACGAAATATAATTCACTTATTAGTTTTTATTTTTTCTAACTATTTTTGTACACAGGATTTTTGTTACATACACGATTTTTTGTCGAGTTTTTTTCAAAAGGAATTTATTTTAAAAAATATACAAAATGTGTTAGGTTTATATATTTGTTGGGTAACTTTGTAAAATAATAATAAATTTTCAAAAATGTTTTAATTAGATAACTCAAGTTTACATAATGTTTAAATCTGGTCACTCAACTTTCATGTTTTATTTAAATTATACGTGTTAAAATGTTTTTAGCATGTTTTTTTGTTTCAATAACTATATATATATGTATATATATATATGTATATATATATATATATATTGATGTTGATGTGAAACGGTGGCGTGAATTTTAGATATTTTTTTAAACTTCTAGTATAATTATCATTTTATTTTATTTTTGATATAATTTCATATATTGAATATTACGACTCTTGCTTCTTCTCCTTTATTATTTTCTTGACATAAGAAAATTCGATGATAACTTAATTTGACAGTTTAATGATCCAACTTGAGAAAAATTTACGTGAGTGATTAAATTTAAAAACTTTTAAAACATGATTACCATTCTGTGATATTCTTCATTGTTTAATATATAAGACATAACTTTTATAGTGTATTGATTTAATGGGATCAGTTGCACCATATTTTGTTATTTTTAAAGTATTTTTTCTTTTAAGTAAACATGTTAAACATTAACAAAAGTTGCTTTACTTTGATGGTATTATGCACCTGAAGTTAATCAAGATGTAAGGTTTGCAATTTTCGATATTTAGGTGTTGTTTGTTTTTTCTGTAGAAAAACGTCTGCAGTCTGCGGACCACATCTGCAGACATCTGCAGCAAAAGAGGTGAATCAAATGTCTGCGGTCTGTAAGAAAAAGTCTGTTTGTTTTTTTAACATCTCCAGAATGCTGAAATATTCTGTAATTAAACTAAAATTATTTTTAAACTTTAAAAACAACTAATACATTAATATATAAATAAAAGTCATAGAAATACATTAAAATATAAATAAAAGTCATACAACACTACAATAATATTCATAAAACCATACGATTACATTTATAAATCATTTATTCGACATTCTGCATTAACTGCTCAGCAATTTCATCTCTTAATTAAGTCATATATTCTCGACGTACTTGGCTTTCATATTGTCATAGGCGTTCTTCATTTGTTTTTGATTCAATTCAAGGTCAAACTTTTCTTTAAGAACTTTTCCTAATCTATTCCAAGAGTCTTTTTGCATACTCAAACATTTCCTATCCATTTTATTTAATTTATTCAACGCAAGTTTCTAACAAACATTGAATTTGCTCACTTGACCATTGATGTTTCTCGACCATTTCTATTAAACAATAAAAACATAATCACTAACCTTAAAAAACCAAATACTAAACCAATTCATTCATCATACAGACTATACGAATGCACAAACTAATCAAACAAACTAAACCAAAAACACCAATCACACAAACAAATTCATTCATCATACAAACTAATCAAACAAACTATACCAAATCACAAAATCACCAACCACACAAACCAATTTATTCTTCATACAAACTATACCAACCAACTAAACCAATTCATTCCTCATACAAACCATATACAAGCTAA
The DNA here is from genome assembly GCA_018326385.1 of Flaveria bidentis. Taxonomy (NCBI): domain Eukaryota; kingdom Viridiplantae; phylum Streptophyta; class Magnoliopsida; order Asterales; family Asteraceae; genus Flaveria; species Flaveria bidentis. The sequence continues at coordinate 428 of BJCM01167950.1, read as the reverse complement.
TCATACAAACGAACACAATCATTAAAATCTACCTACACAAATCACATATTATCACACAAACAACAAAATCACCAACCACACAAACCAATTCATTCTTTATACAAACTATACCAACCAACTAAACCAATTCATTCCTCATACAAACCATATACAAACTAATCATGCAAACAAACAAAATCACTAAAATCTACCTACACAAATCACATATTATCACACAAACAACAAAATCACCAACCACACAAACCAATTCATTATTTATACAAACTATACCAACTATACCAACCAACTAAATCAATTCATTCCTCATACAAACCATATACAAACCATATACAAACTAATCATACAAACCATATACCAACCAACTAAACCAATTCATTCCTCATACAAATCATATACAAACTAATCATACAAACAACAAATAAAAAAAA
>BJCM01167947.1:0-10060 GCA_018326385.1 Flaveria bidentis | reverse complement strand
CTAAAATATTTAAATAATATTTAATATTTTTTAAAATTTTATAAAAATATTTTGGATATTTCGGATATTCGAAATATCCGAAAATTCTCAAAATCACTATCCGAATCCGAATCCGAAAATTCGGATATCCGAAATTTTGGATATCCGAATTTTGGATTTTCGGATAGTTTGGATTCGGTTTCGGATTTGGATATTTTTGAACAACCCTAGTTTATACTTATAGAGCTCGTTTTGAGGGAACACATTTGTTTTTAACAATCACTTTACCAATAATATATCCCCTATGCCTTACAAGTGGCTTTTTCACCATCCCATCCTAAATCGTCGTCATATCGTAAACTAGGTTAATATCCCGTGTAATACACCCGTTACATAAATAAATATTAAATACTTAGTAATGAAAATTTATGAAATTACAAAACAATATCTTAAGATATGATATTATTGAAACTATGTACGAGTAAATAATTAAAATAATAAACAACAATATTATTTTTTAAACTTTTATTTTTTTAATATTTAAAAAGTAATTCTTAAAAATTTAGTGCTATTTTCAAAAAAATTCTTACTAAAAGTTGAAATTTTAATCATTTTTGTTTCATTATAATTTTTTTTAAAACAAAAGTTAAAAAATTTCTTATTTTTATAAAAGTTTGATGTTTTAAAAAAGTTCTTATTTTATAAAAAGATTATTTATTTAAAAATTGTATTTATAATAAGATCTCTTTTCTTAGTTAATAAAAAAATACTTTTAATCTTAAAATAAATTAGATAAAACAATCAGTAATTAACGAAATTATTTATTAGGAGAGAGAAACGTGAAACTAAGATTTACAATATCTATTATTGTGTTACCTATCATTAAAAAACCTTGTTTTATTAGTATACATAGATTTATATTAACAGTTTTAGCATTAAATGCGTGTTTGAGATGTATATTTCCCAGTTATATATTCATGTTGTGATTCAACGTGAATTAATTAATCGAATTGGATAGCGAGTTAAGGATCATATTCATAGCTATCTCAATATTTAACGGAAAATGGAGCCTCTTAAATTGAAGCTCATCTTTTTTAGTACACGAGAGCTTACTTGAGATTCCTTCTGTATTGTGCTTTCACATGTTCAAAGCATTTTACTTTTGTGCTTATTGTTGGAACATTTAATTCAACCGCATGTTCATGTCATAAACACCATGAAAATCCATATTCATTTGAAGGACTCACGAGTTGTTAACATAAAAGCAAGATAATGCAAATAAGTTATCGACATGTTTTACCTAAGCATCTTTAACTGATTTAGATACACTCATTTGTGTTTCTCCAGGATAGGTTACTATATAAAGTATACAAAATTATTCCTCGTGTTTGAGAAAGACTATTAAATTTCAAAACATACCAGAAACTTCAAGCTATTTAGCTTCACTTTTTCCAAAATGAACCTAAGTGAAAGGTTATAGTAGTAAAACTAACCTATGTGTTAAACAATACTACATAATGCATTTTTTCCTTTAAGTATTTAATCAATGAATCAAACTTGATTAAAATTAATCTACATAATTTCTTAGATTAGTCTTTAGGATTAACCCTTTTTGTATTCTTGATCTTTATTTTTCGACGCATACTTGATATAACTATAAATAAAAATGAAGTTTATAGTCTTTGAATTTTGAATTCTTGATCTTGAGTTTCGACGCATATTTGATAAAACTATCTAGTATTTGACGCTTCAGGAAGATATGTCAGTACCAACAGTCCAACATTGTCATATTTTATATATGTTTTAGACACTTAGATCCAACTTTAGATAACACGATATTAATTTAAGCACTTTGAATAAACCAAACAAAAAGAAGTGAGCAGTTTAGGTGGATTTATATATGTTTATTTTACTTCAAACTACATTGAAAAGTATCGAATCATATATTCCATTTCGTTGATACAAATCCAATATAAATACGATAAGAATGAAAAGCTAAACATCTAAGAAAAGTTTAACACTAGTTGTGCTTTTCTATTTTATATAGTAAAATAATTATCAAAGGTTAAATACTAAATTTATTTTTGTCATTTAGTTAGTTACTTTTAAGATAAACAAAACAAATAGATAAATAACCTAAAGCTGATTAATTAGTTGAATACTTTTAATAAAACTTTAAATAATTATCTGATCTTCTTGTCTAGTTTATTTTTGTCCAGAAATTAGACAATTCCTTTATGTAATAGTTTTTTAGCATACAAATAATATTCTTGTAAATTATAATAGACCCAATAAAGCAATCTAGACTGGTTCAAACGTTTCCAATTATTTAATACGGTTATTTTGTAATCTTTCAATTCCGATGTAGTTTTCTTTTGGATATGGTTAAAGGGCATGCGTACGTGTATCGCTGCAACACAAGTATGTTGTAAACATCAATTTCATAACATTCTAGAAATTATCAAACACACCTCATTATTTAATTACTATTCTTACCTTAGAAATAATTATATTTTATATAATATTATTATATAAGGTTAAATATAATAAAATAAAACAGTATTTGTAAAACATAATATGTATAAGACTTAAGTCTGGTTTTACTATCTAAAGCTCGACAAAAATAAAAACAAAATTTAAAAGATTAAAAAATATCAATTTACCTTCAAAATTTTCATATGTTTTAATTTTTTTGAACGGCCAACGAATAATATTTTAAGCCCGATCACCCGGGTAAATCCATTGGCGAAAGGTCACCCACGCCCGCGAACACAGACAGCACCGGTGACCAGGCTCGCCCACCATTCCAGAGATACCATATACTCCAACCCTCTGCCTCATTATCAGGGATACCATCTCCATATAACTTTTTAAAATATGAAATTAACCCATTTCATATATTTGTAGAAAATAGTAAATTACAAAACTCGTCATTCTGGTACATATATTTTTAACTTAAAAAGCTGGTCAATCTAGTTTTAATATGTTGGTATGATATGTATAAACTTTCAAATTATAGATAAAAGTTTTACTTAGAAAACAAATCATTTTTAATTAACGTATTCATAAATTTATAGTGGAATTATTATCTTTATTCTTACAATACATTATAAATCACTATTTAAAAAAATCAATTACATAATCCTTAGATACTTTTATCATTATCTTTTTTTCTTTCATCCACTCAAAACCACTTTATAAAATATTAAAAAGATTATAATGAGTGAATAGTGTGATACCAAATATATAGATATTAATAATATTTTTCTCTCGTTCATTCACAAACATTTCATATAATATATGAAACTCACCAACGAATATATAAGGATTTCACTATGACCGTTGAAGCTTAGTTTTTAACATAAGGATTAAAGATAACACTATTTCAGTTAATATTATTTTTTAGGTAATATCATTTGTCAATATCTAATTATAACAATATAATAGTTTAGTGTATTAGGATTTAAAATTATGATCTTAGCAATGGGTCACCGCCCACGAACCACCATATTAGATTATTCTCGTAAAATCTCTAGCGAACACAAAAAGGCTAAAATATCGAGCACACCTCTCTCTCCTATCCTCCTTATAGTCTCTTCAATGCTTCTTCACAAAAGGTCCCTAAAGAAGTAATTTCACCTCTAACCTTTTAGGGTTGTTAGCCTTATCTCAACTCATCCCCATCTTAAGTTTATGGAGGTGAAAAACCTCTAGCTACTGATGCGCTAACTTAGAGTTTGTTTGGTATGAGATGCTGTAATGGACGGATAAAATATGGAATGGATGAGAGATAAGGGGCTGTTTGGCAGCCTCTTAATCAGCCTATTAATGGTCTAGATGTATGAATGGTTCAACACTTATTGGTTAAGATTGCTTGTTTTACGAACAAATATCTGAATGGTTCAAACATTTACCTCTGAATGGTTAAGACCTCTTATAAGTATTTGTTAGATATTTCCCTTTGAATAGTTAAACGATATACTAGCTTTTAATGGTTCAACACTTAATGGTTCAGACCTCTTATTCGTTCAGCACTTAATCATTTAGATACTACCAAACAACCCTAAATGAATCATTACATTCCATTGTCCTATTTCGATGTTGATGGTGGTGGTGGTCGATTGTTGTGGTGGTCGGTGGTGATTGGTGGCTGGTGGCTCTCGGTCTTGGTGGTCGTGGTGATGGTGGTGCTGGCCGTGGTGGTTGGTAGTGGTGGTGTAGGACCAGTTTTGGTTAATCAACACATGATTATCTCTCAAACTCACTTATAAACACTCGGATGATGATGTAGAATCTTTGAATGAGTTGATAATAATATACTAAGTTAAAGAACACAACATGTGGGTTTTCAAGATACTTGTATATGTTACTTCTTAACTCAAAATTTTACAAGGCTCTTACAAGCATACTAACTGAGTTACGATGAGAAACTATATACTACTATCTACAGCCAGTTATACTTGGATGACTAGCTGGAACTTACTACTTAACAAATACTACATTGCTAGAAGTAAGGTATATAAGATAAAGTTTTATCCTAGATTGGGTAGTCATGACAGGTCCATGACTTACATTTTCTCACCAACTAAAGATGGTAACTGTATTAATTGATAAAAAGGTGAACACTGGAATAAAGTATGGTCAACTATATGGGCCTGGGAAAGCGTCATGCACTATATCAGAGGTTGCAGTGGTTGTTAGAGGGACCATATTTATGTCCACTAGTTCATAGTTGGTTCTTTTGAAGGTAAACTGGTTTCGGAAGAATAAGTTCTTCCGAAACCAATTACACTTCGGAAGAATTAACTTCTTCCGAGACTTCTGCTGGTCTTCTAGTCTTTGTTCTTCGGAAGTCTTTATCTTGAACCTTCTAAGTGTTTAACTTCGGAAGGGAATTATCTTAGTCTTTGGAAGACCTAGTTTCTCTTCTGAAGTTCTTCTTACTTAGTCTTCAGAAGTTCTTCAACTTGATTTCGGAAGTGCAGATAAGCTTTAGAAGACTTTCTTCAGTTACACCAAAATTCTTCTAAGTGTCGTTTTGGTTGCGCTAGCCTTATCTGACCCAACAAACTCCCCCTAGGTTGATGCTACCAAAACTTCACTTTCTCATGCTTCTCAAAACTTTCCACAACAAAGTTATGAGAATATTCTTCAAACCTTCATCAGACAACCTTCTTTAGAGGAACAAGGGGTTGAGATGATATCTTATCTCCCTTTCTAGTATCCAACAGAATCACCAGCCTTCTTCTCAATTTCTTTTCTTCCTCTTTGAGGGATTCAAAATTTGTTGCAAGAAGTTGAAGTGCATGGTCCAAAGTTCCCATAGGCGGATCATGGAATGCCTCTCTTATAAGGGACATAAAGAGCCATCAATAAATGTTAATTTGATAGACTCCTCCTCATAAGAGACTTTGCTCAAAGTGGTGCACTTGATGAGCTTTCTCTTGATCTTCTTAGATTCCTCCAAGGATAGAGGCTTTGATAGTTTAGAGGATGGCTTGGGTGATGGATGGTTGATGGTTGACTTTTGGGTAGTGTTTTAGGTTTGAGGATGGGTAGTGTTGGAGGTTGTTGTGAGACACTAGGTGAAGATAAGGGTAAAGTTAATGGTGTAGGTTGGTTGGTTTAGTTTTGATTGGGAAAGAAAAGGGTGAGGGTTCAGGTTGAGTTTGTGGTTTGGAAATAGGTGTGGGTAGCATCCTCTTCACACTTGGTGTTTAAAACACCTCCTTCCTCCTTCCTGAGCAAATGTCAACTTTGATGTCACTGACATGTCGCTGCAGGGTCTTCTCAGTCATTGGACTAACTTGTTTGCCAGAGAATTCATGGGCCCTATGATAAGCCTTCATCTAGGCTTTGTCTCCCACCTTCTTGGCAACCACAATCTTGGCCTTCTCCTCCTTCCTTTTCTTTTCTTTTACCTTCTCCCTAGAAGCCTTCTTCCTCTCCTTGATAATCTGATCTTGTTCTTTGTAGAAAAGCCATAAGATCGTGCCATTTTCATGAGGACTCAACTCTTCTGAGAATAGCCTCTGGAACACAAGAAGGCTATTCTCTCAGTCCTTAGATGTTTCTCAACTTCTTCCTTCTTTCTTCTCTTCTTCTCCTCCTCGACCAACCTAGTTGCTTCCTCCTTTTTCCTTTTACAGAAAGGTTGCCTTTTCTAACTCCACAACTCTTCCACTGGAAGTAACAACATTTCTTCACTTGCTACTCCTATTTTGACAAGTCTGTCAATAATCTTAACTCTTCTTTTGTTGTTGATAGCCTTTTAGGATGCTACTGCATCTTTGGTACTTGCAGCCAATAACTTCCTAATGTCGAGTCTGCCTTTTCTCTTTAGTTCTCCAACCTTTCTTCCTCTAATAGTTCTTCCGCAGTTATCTTCCTCTTTCCTTTGGGATCTTCAAATGATTAATCTTTAGAAGACTTTGGTTTGGAGGGTGGGTTCTGGTTAGGAGAGAGGTTGATCTTATGGTGCCGATGGTGTTTGAAGGAGAGGGGTTTTGACAAAGTCCTCATTATTTATCTCAGAGGCTAGATAAAGTATGGCCTCTATGGTAATTAGATCATTGGATAAGGATGACAACCCAATGATTCCTTCCATAACTTGGATCTCTGCTTCAGAAGAGAATGGAGTTGTACTAACTGTCCCAACTAAGTCAGTTGTTGGGCTATTAGTCCTTATGTCCCCTTCAAAGTCAATCTTAGGTTTAATAAGGTCCTTAGGTTGACCAACTTTCTCCTTAGTGGTAGGTGGTGCATTCAACCTTTAAAGTTCTTCAACTCCAAAATAAGCTTTTACAACATCCGGTGAGGGTTGTTCAAATGAGGAGGAACTTGGTTAAGAACCTGTTGAGGTCAATAAGCATCCTTGGATCCACTTGAAATATGATTGGAGGTGGCTGAGGGAAGGTGGTTGAAGTTTGTTGTTGAATATGGGTAAAATGAAGATATGGTAGAGATGGCCGAAATTGGTTCCTCTTGAGATTGACTCTATATATTCTCCCCATTTTTGGTAGCATCATCTTGAGAAGTATATGAGCTAGAGGAATAACTCAAAGAGACTTGAATAGGTACGTGCCTAACAGGCTTCTCTATCTGTGTCTAGGCTAGTTTGGCCTTGAAATTATCAATCTCAAGTTGCTTAGTGGCCGATCTATCCTCTAAAGTCTTAACCTTGGATTCAAGATTTGAGACTTTAGAAAGTAGGTATTTGATAGTGAGTTGCATACTTCCCTCATCTTCTTTTGAAGAATCACTTGGAGATAAAATAACATACCTAGTATGTTCATCCTCATCACCATATATGGTTTCTTGGCATCCTGGTTTTCCTTGCGAAGTGATGCCTCTTTCAGAGGCATCAACAAGCAAGGTTGGCGTAGACTTAGTCTCAGATATGTTACCACTGTCCTGAGAGCCCAACAAGACACTCTCAGTAGTAGTAGTTGAATTTGAGGCCTTTTACCAACCCATGAACAAGGCATCCTAGATCATAGAGCATCTGATCCCACCCTTTTGACTTGTTTGATAGATAGTGGAGAACAATGTGAAGCATGAACTTCCAGTTGTAGGAGAAGTTAAATTTGTAGACAATTGACCTGCTTACATGACCACCATATCCCATTGAAGCTCTAAGTGCTCCTTGATGTTTTGTTCAGATATGATCAACCCTTGACCATAGATCCTCGACCTGATAACCCTAACTCCATTCAGAGTGTCATTTTCACCAATTGCCCAAAATTCGACCATATGATTGGAGTAAACAATGGGGTTTATAGTGTGGGTGGTGTAGTAGGTAGATTGGGTTAGAAATTGAATAATTTTGGCAAAGTCAACATCCTTTAAAGAATCCAGGAGTGCGACTTGGTTGTACTAGGGATTTAGGGCCATTGTTAGGAACTTTTAGATAAAAGTTGAGCAATTTGGGAGAGTAAAAATAAAGACGAAGGAAACTTAGGGGCTTTCAAATGGCTAAAAATATTAAGAGAGAAATTAGAAATATTTAAATAAGGTGAAATGGCGGATGGATAAGGTGAAATGATAGTTTGGGGTATGATTTGACAGGGGCGGTAAGAATAAGTCATTTAATATATTCCAACATCATTAATAATGTCTTTACCTTTTTACAGAGTGGGCCAAAGATTTCCGTTACATAATAAGGTTTTCTTCCGAAGGAAATTTCTACCAAAGCCAAATTTTGCTTCCAAGAGTAAAATTGTCTTCCGAGAGAAGAAGATTTTTCTATTTTGGAGGTTTATTTGATATCAGATCAAATAATATTCCGAGACCAAAAACGCTTTATAAGAAAGTTCCTAAGCAAAGTAATTTGCCTTTGGAAGATAGATAAAGATAACTTCCGAGAGTAAATTTCTTTTCGAAAGAACTCATACTTAGAAAATTTGAGAAAGAGATTTTGTAACCGGGCTTAGATTGTAAGGAGACAAAAAAAACAAGACACACTTGTTTAATGTTTTCAAAGGAGATAAGCTAGTCAATGTTTATCATCCTAATATTTGTAATTAGATACTTAAATCTTTGTTTATCAAAGGCTTTGGTGAATAAATCAGCATATTGTTTATTTGAGTCAACTTTAACTAGTTTAATCAGGTTTTTCTCAAGTATATCTTTAATGAAATCTAATGTCAATGTGTTTTGTCTTGTAGTGCTTGACATGGTTCTCTATAAAAGAGATGGCACTCTTATTGTCTATGTGGATAGGGTCTCCATGAAGTTGAATCCGTAGTCTAACATCTGATTTTGTATCTAGAGCAGCTGAGCTCAATAACTTGCAACAATAATGTATTTAGCTTCAACAGTTGATGTAGAGACACATGATTGCTTCTTACATTGCCAGGAGATGATTATTCCACCATGAAATTAACATTCTTCGGATGTGGATTTCTTTTGATATTGCAACCACCATAGTGATTATCAATATAGTCATAGAGGTTGAAATTTTAATTCCTAGGATACCAAAGACCCAGCTTGGAAGTTCCTTTAAGGTATGTAAGGATTCTATTGGCAGCAACTAAGTGAGACAACTTTAGAGCATCCTAATATCTTGCGTAGATGCAAGTTACAAACATGATATCAGGTTTGCTTGTTGTAAGATACAATAGAGATCCGATTATTGCCCTATACTGATGTCGATCAGTATCCACCCCCTTAGAGTCAGGATCAGTTTACAATCTTTCATTTCAAATCTTTCTAATATGTCATTAACATACTTAGATTGATTAATAAAGAACCCATCTTTTATTTAGTTCACCTAAATTATAAGAAAAAAGTCCATTTTTCCCATGGAACTCATCTCAAACTTCTTCTTCATAATGCTTTCAAAGTCCTAGCACATTTGGTCATTTGAAGAACTAAATATGATGTCATCAATATAGACTTGTATAAGCAATATATCTTTTCCAACTTCTTGATAAACAAAGCTTTGTCTATTGTGCCTCTTGTTGATACATGTGTACCTTGATTCTGATCTTAATGTAATATGTCTTTATTGTCTTACACTTACGAAATATTGGGTACTTAATGAAATGAGAATATTTTGTGACTTATAATGTTTAATATGTCATTAATGAGTTGTTTAACGCATATTGACTTGATTATATAGGTTTGTGATTGATTGATTTAATATAAATAATATTATGACATTTAATACATTTAAACTTAATAACATGAAGTTATCATGCGAATGACTCAGTCGCACGACTGAACCAGGAGACTGGATCAGTCGTATGATTGTCACCTAAGATTGGCTCAGTCGCACGACTGAACACTTAGTCAGGAGAATGGACCAACCGTAAGACTTAATCGCACGACCGAACCATGTTAATGGTTTAGTCGCCCGAATGAGCAACCCTAACCTATAAATACCACCTAATTCGTGGAAAAAAGGAAGAATTCAATCCACTTCGACTCCAGATGTACCCTAGCCGTCCAGAAGCCTCTAAGTTCGTACTCCAAGTTCATAGAACGCGGTAGATCGATTCCTAATCGATTGTTGATGTTAGATTCAATACGTTATTGTTTCTACGTGCGTTCTCACTGATTGGATCGCCAATCAAATAGG
>BJCM01167946.1:0-11349 GCA_018326385.1 Flaveria bidentis | reverse complement strand
CACTGTTCTATGACGCGCAAGATATTGTACAAGCCCTCCAATTCCAAAACGTGATCAGACTCTGCTTTGCATTTGAAATACATGCAGGAGTTACAAGAGAGGAAAAGTACAAGAAATATGAGGAACTTATGAAGAATGTAAGACAATAGATGAATCTAGGTCCAAGGGGGAGTTTGTAGATACATGTGTACCTAATTTCTGAGCTTAATTTAATATGTCTTTATTGTCTTACACATATGTAATTGAATGAGTACTTAATGAAATACAATATGTGGTTGTGCTTATAATGTTTATTATTTCATTGATTAGTAGTTTAACGCTTATTGAACTGACTATATAGATTTGTGGTTGTTTGAATTAATCTTAGTAATGTAATGATTATGAAATATATTCAAACTTAGTAATATGAATTTCTCATGCGAATGGCCCATGCTAATGGACCATACGCATGAACAACTTCATGCGAATGACTCAGTCGCATGATTGAACCAAGAGACTGGATCAGTCGCACGAGTGTAACATTAGATTGGCTCAGTCGCACGACTAAACACTTAGTCGTACGAATGGATCAACCGCATGGCTCAATTGCACGACTAAACCATGCTAATGGTTCAGTCGCCCGAATAAGAAACCCTAACCTATAAATACCACTTAATTCGTGGAAAAACGTAAGAATTTAGAACACTTCACCTACATACGTACCCTAGCCGTCCAGAGACCTCTAAGAACCTGTTCCAAGTTCATAGATCGCACTACATCGATTCCAAATCGTTCTTAACTTTTGATTCAATCTACAATTGTTTCTACGTGCGTTCTTACTGATGGATCGCCAATCAAATAGGATTCCGCACTGTTTGATTCGGTATACACGTTTATCAGTTAGTATTTTGTTCAATACATGATCCTAACAAATTTCATCCTAAAGATTGAGTATCAATCTGATCACAAGGTCAAAACCATCAGATGTGATCAAGGAACTGAATTCAAGAACCAAATCCTTGATACATTTTGTGATGAAAAAGGTATTACAAGACAATACAATGCTCCCAGGACTCCTCAGCAAAATGGTGTATCTAAGAGGAGAAATAGGACACTGATTGAACCTGCAAGAACCATGTTGTCTGACTCTAAGCTGCCCATCACCTTCTGGACAGAGGCTGTCAACAATGCTTGCTATGTGTAGAATAGAGTTTTAGTAGTTAAGACTCATGGCAAGACTGCTTATGAACTTTGGTACAAGAGGAAACCTTTCATTGGTTTTCTCAGGTCATTTGATGTCCTTGCACCATCTTGAATTCCAAAGATCAAATTGCCAAATTTGCTGAGAAAGCATACGATAGACACTTCATTGGTTACTCTTCTCAAGATAAGGCTTACAAAGTATACATCTCAGAACTAGAATTGTTTAGGAGTAAGCCAATGTGACTTTCAATAAACACACATCTTGTGTGGCTGGTTCTGGTCCTGATTGGTTGTTTGACTTGATTTAGTTACAAACTGTTTTAACAAATCATGTGAGAATGTTTCAGGACCTACAGATATCTTACCCACGGGTGATCCTGACCCAAGATTTGAGCTTAAAAGACCTTCAAACCATACATCTTTAGCTCCAGTTGTAACTACTTCTACAAATGAGGTTTCTATCAGCACAACAATGACAAATTCAACTGATACATCTGAGATGCCTTCAAATTCCATCTCAAAGGCTCTACTACCAGATAAACATACTTCAAATGTAGAAGAAAACAATGGATGTGGTGATAGTGATCAGGAATTTCTTAATGTTGAAAACCACTCTATAGATGACAACATCAATGATGTCACACACTCATTGGATCAAGTCTCTCTTGATAAGTGTGATAATGTAGTTGGAGATACATCAATGCCAGATCTAAATTTCTCTAATTTAGATCTATCTCAACAACTTGCTGTGATCCTTCAACTAAGGATCCACAAGTCTCATCCCACTACAAACATCATTGAAGATGTTGACACAAGGGTAAGAACAAAAGAACAAACCCATGAAGAAAATGTTTGCCTTCACTCTTGTTTCTTATCTCAGATAGAGCCAAAGAAAGTTGATGAGGCTCTAAAGGATGGAAGTTGGGTTAAAGCTATGCAAGAGGATTTACTTCAATTCAAAAGACCAGAAAGTTTGGAACCTTTATCCTCTTACTCATGGGAAGAATACTATTCGAACCAAATGGGTGTTTTGGAACAAGAAGGATGATAGAGGCATTGTCATAAAAGACAAAGCTAGACTAGTTGTTCAAGGATACACACAAGAAGAAGGAATTGACTACATTGATGCCTTTGCTCCTATAGCAAGACTAGAAGCTGTTAGGATATTCTTGGCATTTGTTTCATCCAAGAACTTAAAGGTCTATCAACTTGATGTCAAGTGAGATTTTATTTATGGGGTGATTGATGAAGAGGTATATATCAAACAGCCACCTGGTTTTATAGATCCTAATCATCCTGATTATGTCTGCTAGCTTGATAAAGCTCTTTATGGGCTGCATTAGGCACCCAGGAAATGGTATGAGACTCTGTCTCAGTATCTCTACAAGTATAGATACAGAAGAGGTACTATAGATGGAACTCTCTTCATCAAAAGACATGGAAATGACATAATTCTAGTTCTAGTGTATGTAGATGACATCATCTTTGGTTCAACTAATCCAAAGCCCTGCAAAGACTTTGCGAAGCTGATGAAAGACAGATTTGAAATGAGTGCCATGGGGGAACTCAATTTCTTTCTGGGAATTCAAGTGAAGCAAGTTGAAGATGGCATCTTCATTAGTCAGTCAAAGTATGTTCAAGACATACTCAAAAGGTTCAACATGACTGGTTGTAAGATTGCTAAGATACCCATAGCTAGAAACCACTCCCTTGGACCTGATCTTGAGGGTGAGTGTGTAGATGAACACTTATACAGGGCTATGATTGGGTCTCTTATGTATCTTACAGCTAGCAGGCCTGATATCATGTTTGCTACATGTATTTGTGCAAGATATCAAGCCAACCCTAATATGTCTCACCTTATCACTGTCAAAAGGATTCTAAGATACCTCAAAGGTGCTTCAATACTTGGTTTGTGGTATTCTAAGAATTCTGACTTCAATCTGTATACTTATACAGATAGTGATTATGGTGGTTGCAACATGACTGCAAAGTTTACATCTGGGGGATGTCAGTTTCTTGGTGGAAGGGTTGTCTCATGGCAATGCAAGAAACAATCATGTGTCTCTGCATCAACTGCTAAAGCTGAATACATTGTTGCTGCAAGCTGTTGTGTTCAAGTGCTTTGGATTCAAAATCAGATGCTTGACTATGGATTAAACTTCAAGGAGACTCCCATTCACATAGACAACAATAGTGTTATTTCTATCACAGAGAATCTTGTGTAGCACTCAAGGACAAAACACATCAACATTATATATCATTTAATTAGAGATAAATTTGAAAAGGGATTAATTAAACTAGTCAAAGTTCACACAAATGAACAATATGCTGATCTGTTTACAAAGGATTTTGATGAACATACATTTAAATATCTAATATCAGCTATTGGGATGATAAACTTTGAGTAGGTTTTTCTTTAAACTAATTCTTATTATTTCTTAAAATCTGTGTGTCCTAAGTTGTCTAGTTTATCACCTTCATAAGCTCTTGTTTTCTTTGGATGAAAACTTTTTGAGGATTTTCCTTAGAATTCTGAAGATTTTGATTCTTCGGAAGATATGTCTTTAACTTCGGAAGAAACTTATGCCTTTAAAATAGATAACTGTCCAAGTAAATTTACCTTTGGAAGAAATTTCTGAAATATCTTCTGAAGCTTAGGCACTTATATGTTTTCAAGGACAACTTTCTTCTGAAGCAAATTAACTCTCAGAAGCTTTGTTCCCTTCAACAAAACTTCAAGTCTTAATCTTCTTCCGAAAGCAAAATTCTCAAAATCCTTAGGAAATTCTTTCGAAGTCATTTTAGCTTTGGAAGCTTTTTCATTAAAACTTGTGAAGATAATTTACCTTAGGAAGCTTTTTGACTTTCAAGAAAACTACTTTTTGAGCAAAAACAAACTACTTTTTCAGAGGTGGGACCGACTTACGGATTTCAAAATTTATCCTCTTTCATTAACTTTGTTTATAAACCCAACGGTTTCCCCCTCTTTCTATCATCTCATTCTTTCCTCCAAACCTAAAACCCCAAATTTATCTTTGAAAATTCTTTCTTTCATCTTTCTTCATTCTTAAGCTCTCTCAAATGGCCAACCTTAATCAAAGAAATGAACCAAAACTTTTCCATGCAGTTACATAGGCAACACAACCAGGTTGCTCTGTTACACTCTAAGAAAGATCTACATTTCTCAAAGGTTTGTCGTTTCTTATCTTTGTCCAACTACTTCACCTTCCTAACCATTGATCCTACACTTTATGAGGATCAACTGCTAGAATTTTGGAAGACATGTCAAGAGGTCCATCATGGATGGGGAGAAGGCACTGTCTGCCACAATGCAGGGGAGAACAGTCTTCATCACTCCGGCCATCATCAACATGCATCTTCAGCTGGATGATGAAGAAGGTGAGGTGCTCTTTCCTAAAGAAGCTGTTAAGCAGTCGTTCGCGCAGATGGGCTATAAGGGAGACTACTCTGTCAAGACCTTAAGGAAAAGGAAGGTCTCATCCCAATAGAAATTCCTGCTCCATGTGGTTATCCACAGCTTATCAAAAAAGCATGGTGGATGGGACTTGATTCTTAAAGATCTCTCCTTCAATGTTCATAGGATGGTTCAAGGATTCAAGTTTAGGTACTCTCAGTTTGTTTACACTAATCTGCTTACCAACTTGGACTCCTTAGAGTACTATATGCTCCCTAGATATGTTCGATACCTTCTTAACTGTGAACTACGCTCACAGTTAAAGGGAACAGGTAATACTCTTAAATTGGGACAGATGAAGCTCGGCATCTTCAAAATATTAAGAAAGCCGAGCTCATTGCTCAAGGTGACAAACCTAGCAGCACCAGCTAGTGTTGAACCCACACCTTCTACATCCCAACCACCCAACAGCCACAAATCACCCTCACCTACCAAAGAAAACACAAATGAATGCCTACTCAGACTATTCAGTCTGTGCAGGCCCCTTTATACTCACCCACACAGGAAGAAGTGGACACTAGAGCTCCCACTTCTCCTAAGGAGCAGACCACTCCCATTCCTTCAATGATCAGTACTGAGGTTCCTCATGCTCAGCCTGATGAGCTCATAAGCCCAAATGCCTTAAGCCATCACTCTGAGTCTCAACACTCAAGTGATCAACCTTCATGGATAGTTACCATCCCCAACCTTTGGACTTAAACCAACCAATTCCTAACCTTGACTTCTATATTGATAAAGATTTAGGTTTCAGTAAGTACCATGATTTTCTCTTATTTTCCCCTACTCAAAGAGAGATGAGTGCTCCTGAGTCTCCTACTTCTAGCCCACATCAGTCACCCATTACTAAGGTAGACACATCTGAACCTGTTTAGGATGTCCATATGGAAGAGGCTCTCACCTTTGCAAGTGATTCCATCATTAAAACCCCAACCATGGCAACTCTGCCCATTGCCACCTTAACTGAGGCTACCAGTGAGCAGAGAAAATCTAGCAGCCAAGAACCTGAAGCTAGTGGTGAGAGTGAGGATTTTGGTCCATTTCTCTCATCCCCCAATGATTCTTTTGATGAAGATGAGGGGAATTTGAGACTTATGGTGCAAAAACTGTCACAAACATGCACCTATTTACTCTCCAAGGTTAGTCATCTTGAATCTCAAGTAACTACCTTGCAAAACAGGGTCAATGATCAGCAACTTGAGATTTCTTATCTCAAGGACAACTAATTGGGAGACCTTTAAGATGAGCTCAACCAGGAACACAAGAACCTGTTAATATGATTGACCTAACTCCTAGCTCACCTATGCAAGTGGGTGATACTCCCAAAAAGGGGGAGAAAGTCATTACAATCACAGAACCTTGGAGTTCTTCAGAGAGTGTGGACATTGAGGACTCACCATCCTCACTTGCAATTGTACACACTCAGCAACTTCCTCAAGTTCACATTGATGTGGACTCTATAGACTTCTACATACAAAGTCTATTTGATGAATGAATATCAAGGGCTATGTCATCTCCACCAACTTCAAATCACATCATTGGGTGGAGGTATGACAGCAACAGAAGAGCCCTCATCATTCTTAGAGTTCAAGGGCAGCAAGAGATCTTCAACTTTTAGACCTTGAACTTCTATGAAGGTCTGGATCTAGTCAACATACCACTTGTCAATCAAAGCCCATCAAGACAAGCTGGCTCAAAGAATCCAAGATAGGATCACTGCATAGTTCAGCTTTAGAAGGAGACTAAGGCAATCAGGCAATGCCATCAGTCAACTGGATGTTGAGGCAGACCCTAAGATTAGTTTCATAGGGGAAACCTTGACTGAAGGCCCAGTGGTAGAACCTAAGAGCCATGTCTCATCATCATCAACTACTGCATAGATTCATACCCTTTTTGAGACACCTGCTGGTGAAGGTGTTTCTTAACCTCTCTCTGGCCAGAGCTCAGAAGCTACACCAAGCAATGAAGGCCAAAGCTCTCTACACCCTGAGTCACAAAGGTCTATGAGTGACAAAGGGAAAAGAAAGATGACATCTGAGGAGATTGAGGAGGAGGAGGAGGAGGAGAGAGAGGAAAAGGAAGCTAAATGGAGAAAGTTCCTCTTCTGGGTCTGTAAGACTCATGGAAAGTGCTATCCGGACTGCCCCCAGGCCAAACACTCAGGATGATGAGTTAAGGGCAGTAAGGATCAATTACTTGCAGACCAGGAACTATGACATTAGAAATGTTATTTCTCTCCCCTTAGAGGAATTGAATGAACTGGTTGACATGGAAAGGTTTGTCTTACGTGTACACATATGTACACATAAAGTGCTCTGATACCAATTGTAAGGATCATTACACATCTCATAATTAAGTATGTGTAATACAAAGAATTATCGATAAGAAGTAGAAGAATTATAGATAAGTAGTAGAAGAATAGAATGATCAACACGATATAAATAACTTCTCTTCTCTATTGCTTTCCGAATTCAAAGATTACAATTGAGTACAAATGCAGGAAAGTGATCAAGCATACTAAATACAAAACAAACTAACAAGATATACTAAAACAAAATGTTCTCGTGCGAATACAACCATTCATGTGAGAACCGAATTCTCACGTGACTAATAGTTATCACGCGTCTAGTCTAACTTTTCGTTTGAAACTTGAACTTCACCTTGATTTTAATTTGATTTTCCGAGCCTCTAAGTTTAACCCTTACACTAAGGGTCTTAATGTCAACCAAGACACGTTCTTCTACGAAGAACTTGGGTTAGTTGATATGTTTATCATCTGATTTGAGAGGGGATGTTAAAAGAGGCAATATGTGTCAAATCTAATGGTAAACTTGTTTTAGATATATATTCTCTTATTTCCAGGTTAAGTTTGTGTAGGTCTATTGTTGAAGAGCTTATTTGTAATTAAGCAAAGCATTGAGGGTTGTTGTGTTAAGTTCGATAGTTGGGGGGCTAAAGCTATTGTTGCTTTAAGGTCGTCAGGCATAAAAAAGATTATTTTGTGTTAGGGTTTCAGTTGCCACACGTGCTCTCATCTAATTCTCTGACTTTATTTGATAATCATTTTCAATCGTTTATATTTTTAGTTCATAATCCGCCCAAATCATTATGCGGATTACTCGATATTGTCTTGTATTAATTCATATCGTTTTAGCCTAGTCTTGATATCTTGTCAGATTAAGATTTGTTCTTATTATTTTTGTCAAGATTTATCGTTGAAATAAGAGTTTAATTACTACGTTTAATACTATACTACACTTGACAATGTCATAAAGATATATTTTGTTTTAACGATATATTAATGGTTAGTTATTGGTTTCAATAAGTTAGTAATATATGTTAATGTCAATACTATTTATAATTTAAACTTTCAAAACAATCAAAGGCTTTCACCTCCTCTTGACTCTTGACTGTTAGAAAAAAATCATTGGCCATAATAATATGTTAAGCTATGGAAAGAATACATTGCAACTTTAGAAGAATATATATTAATAAAGTACTAATGGTCTTTAGCTTAACTGGTTAAGGTTTGGTATTCATGACATATAAAAGAGAGATCATGAGTTCAAGTCTCACTCTGAGCAAAATGTTTAGAATTGAGTCAGAGGGTTTTCTCAACAATGAGTTTCCTCCTGTGGGGGTTGGAGTGTGGTCCTAGTTGGAAAATGGATAGATAGACCCGATTAAGATAACACATATCATTCGAAGTAGAGTCGTACATTCGTCGTTAAAAAAATAATAAAGTAGACAAATTATCACCATGAAACAAGATTATCATCTCGAAAGTCACAATAACAGGATGTAGACGGATTAATGTCCGAAGACCCGGCTTGATTTGCATCAATATACATAACCAGAAGAAGTTGCATCAATGTAATTATTATAGAATTTTATTAGCTAGTTATAATATTATATCAAGTTATAAATTATTATATAGAATTATCACTACTAATTTTACGTGTATATAACTATATAATACTATATATTTTATACGTGTTTTATAATCAACGAATTCATGGCCGATCTTTTAAAAAAATTCTTGAACTTCAGGTGTTATTTTTGTTGGGCAATGGGCATGACAAAACTATGAAAATTAGAAGAAAAATAAATATATAAAATATTAAAAGAGTCAACTGCTTTGACACAGGGCTCAAGACATGCTTTTATATTACCTCGCGAATCATTTAACCAATATTCTTTCTTTCCTTTATTCAAAAGTAGCAAATTGATTTTAATTCTAACCTGCCCTGATATATTTTATTTTACTGCTGTTACTTCCGAAAACGCGGTTATATTTTCATTTTAATTGGATAAACAATTTGTATATTATTGAAATATATTCAATAAACCCTAGTGGAAACAGAAGCCATTTATATAAAGATGTGTAGTTTGTGTTGTACATATAGCTATGAAAGCTTTATCCTTGGTGAAGCTGTTGTAACTTTGTGCTCCATTTGTACATGATAAAACGTTTGTATATCACAAGTCATGTATTTATTATAGTGATAACTATCTTTTTTTTTTCTGTCAAACAAAACTAAATTGAATATTAGAAATAAATACATTATTTTATTATTTTTTTTGGTGGACGGAGATTTTACAAATACAAGCTAACATGGAGCAAGCAAAGGATTACAGATAAATAAAAAGAAAAAGAAATAAACAATTTACATAATGTGATAAAATTAAAAATCCGTCAATGACATCAATCAATGTTGTTATGCTTGGAGCGATTCCTTACTCATATGATGAGAGACTTTATCTCTATAATAATTCCTTAAACTAATATAATCTTGAAGTAGAAATGTTTTTCGGCTCGAGCCCTCCAAATGATAGACCCAACATGAAGCGATATGAACGCGTGAACCGTTTTTTTCTTCTTCAAGTTATTTCCTAGAATGGCATTGTAAGCTTAGAGCAAATCTTTGACCAAGAAAACATGCATCTCTTTTTCAACTTTTTTTTGAACGGTGAAGTATTTTATGCATTAATATAAAGCAAAAACAAAACAGTGAAAAGTTGCTAGCAAGCGCTAAGACGATCACAAAGAAAAATGATTACAACCGGAAACTAGAAGATGAAAAGTTATATTACGTATGTCACTTAAACTCTTTCACTTAGGCTTTATGTTTTAGCCACATGAATAAGGAATACTTCACCCCGTCCACCACCCTAAGCACTGAAGGATGTTTGTCTTGAAATACATTTTCATTTTTCGCCTGTATCTAAACCTAAATTTTTTTCACTCTCAATTACAATTTAACCGAACCAATTTGTTTTAAAAAAATAACTGATTTTTTATTAATACTAACAAATAACAAATTAAATTAGTTATTTGTGGCATAACACTCGATTACTTTTTTTAGTGAGTTCAAGATGGAACAATCTCGAAAATTGTTTGAACAATGGAATTAGATCGGTCCACATGTAACATGAACCTTATGTCCTCTCCTCAAAAACACTTATTCTACAAAAAGTAAAAAGTGTAATAGAACTTTTTTATACACATTACTTGTTTACATAACAATTCCTGATTTATTCATAATTAAGCATTTTAGAATAAAACATACCTTAATGTTTATATATATTTAAAAACATATTATAGAATTACTTTACTTTGTTATTGTTATTGTCTTATTGGTGAAAAAGATTTCAAAACATAAATAGGAAAGGTTGTGTTTAAACTACCAATATGAGAAGATATAAACCAGTTGTTAACTATTGATATACTTAATAAACACGTGTTACTCTCGAGTGTCTTGTAAACCTTTTTCTGTGTTTCTATATCTTATTAGTTATATGAAATTTGTAAATGTTTTTATAATATTTTATTTCTTGGCTCTCCAATTCTACTAATTAATCTTATTTTATCTTATCTTATCTTACTACTCTAATAAAAAGGTAAATGATGGTGCTACGTGTCAGCACCACAATCATTCTCATTATTTTTTTCTCGCTTCTATCTCATATTAAATAATTACCTTAATTACTAATAAAATTATTTTAATACATTTTAATATATAATAAATTAAGAAAGAAATCTATTTATTAAGGTTATTTCTAAATAAATTGATATTTTTAATAAGTCAATTTTTATAAAACAAAAAGTAATCAAATTTGGGAGTTGTAATAAGAATTTTTTTTATTAAAATGATATTTTTATACGGTTTATTTTAGAATAAAATGTATTTTTTAAAAAATTTTAAAAAGTTGATATTACTGTTTTATTATTTATAGTCAATTCTTGTAGATGCATATGTACCTAGTTTACGATCTTAATGTAATATGTCTGTCATGTCTTCGATGTAAATGAAATATATGAATTGAATGAAACAGATTATGTGATGAATGATCGTAATGTTTAATGTTTCATTGTATGAATGTTTATTATTTATTAACGCATATTAAACTAATTATATAGGTTTGTGGTTGTTTGAATTAATCTTAGTAATGTAATGATTGAGAAATATATTCAAACTTAGTCATATGAAGTTCTCATACTAATGGCCCATGCTAATGGACCATACGCATGAACAACTTCATGCTAATGAACCAGTCGCACGACTGAACCAGGAGACTGGATCAGTCGCATGATTGTAACATGAGATTGACTCAGTCGCATGACTAAACACTCAGTCGTGCGAATGGATCAACCGCATGACTCAATCGCACGACTGAACCATGCTAATGGT